>CM031235.1:358698315-358968315 GCA_018340775.1 Taxus wallichiana var. yunnanensis | reverse complement strand
CAATATATGAAGCCGATAATTGGGCAATTATTGTAACAATCAATTGTATTTAATTTCTAAATTAAATAAGATATTTAATGGCGTAGCTAATTGAAGGAATAATTAAATATACATGTTTTAATATATATTTGATTCGGCCTTTCGGTAAACTTGGTATTAATATGATAAGATTGTAAATTCATTTGTATAGGGAGTGGAAGAGTATCATTGTAAAAAGGTAATTTAAGGTTAAAGAATCAAACATCGGGAAAAAGAGACTAAATGAGATGGTAAATAGATGAAAATATGCATTAGACATATTAAGGGATAAGTACATGTGGAATCGATATAGTTACATTTCAAAGATAACGAATGTACTTATCTCATAAAGATCCTAGTTCACCTTTGGCATCTATCTTAATATAAACTCTTGGAAGATAGGTTTAATTAGAAATAAAATAAAAACAAAACTATAAAGATCTAGATAATCTGTGAAAGGGATAGTTGTGAGGTGGTGGAAGATTTAAAACTCATAAGATTAGTGTGTTGTCTTGAGTTTAGTTTGTAACACACACGACGGATAACTTTGGCGAAAGTAATGCATTGATGGATGTGCATTGTCTGATCACCTAGTCCTCCAATTAAATAAAAAAATTATCAGTAACTTTGATCATGGGAAATTGAAATATCGAACATGAGATAGACAATGGTTAGATACCGAATACGAAGTCGGGAAACTAGCTTCGTGGTAGACCCAAGGACTTTGACATAGTTCCCATGACCTTTAAAAGGTGAGCCGAAATGCTAGTAAGCATTGTCACTTGAAGTAGTGACAAAGGGAGATCGTGGAGATCTGGATACAACCTTCTCGGCCGCACATGGATTACATGGATGTTATCGAGATAGATCAAAAGAGCAAACTTGATTAATGAATTTGATTAAATAAATCTATACAATTCGCAATTTGTGTAATTTGTTATTATGTTTATGTGTTTAAAAAAAAATCCTCATTTTTCAGCGCTTGTAATTTTGAGTGTTACAAGGACATTGAGACATTTGTGACGAAGATCCATCACGGGTTTGGCTTTGTCTTTAAGTGACCTAAAAGACATATTTGGGCTTCATTATGAACTTTTATGACTTTTGAAGCAATAACACACCTTTGTCTAGACCTTTATGACACAAATATTGAATTTCTCAAAGTAATCACCTGCAATCTTCTTAAACCGAGACAATCCAAATATCTTCATTGACATTTCTTGGAACTCTTATCTCAAACTTGTTGTCATCGAGAGATCTTCAAGCAACTTCCCTTGAGCAATACACTTTGCCACCTAAGGAACACCCTAAAAGTCTCAACACACTTGTTAGCAAACAAAATATGACTTTTGTACCTTGTCATTCTTTGAGATCAAATATTAACCCTTTATGAAGAGCCCACTTTCTCAAATCCTTCAAAAACTTGTAGTCACTTTTAACTTTTTCATTGTATGCTCCACCTAAAAATTCTTGAACATTATCCTTTGATCTCATCATGAAGGGCCTTTAGACACATACTTGTGAGTACTTTGTAGCTTTGAATCCTTCATTTCAGACTGTAGCATATTTTTTTACTTCCTTCACATGGGGTTATGATGTATTTTGAACTCTTACTCCCCCCTGGGAGTCTACACCAGCTTCAACGTGTCTTCCATACCTGGACTCATTTAGAATAAAAGACAAAAACCCTCTGAGTGAACTTTTAGCCCAGCTTCAAACCTAAATGACATACCCTACAACTTCTAATACTTGAACACCATTGACTCAGGTCTTAAGGAATAATGGATTCAAAAGCACTTTCATAGACTTTTTGAAATGTCATGACCATCTTGAGATCAAAAAGGCACATGAACCCATTTGTAGAGTCTCATAAGAGTAATACACAAGTTGAGAGCTTGATATAGTTTCAAGAACCATAACCATTGATCCAGATGAAGACTCAAACCAAACTTCAAGACCTATTTTGAAGTTTTTAAGACACATCCACCACCAACTTAGGCTTCTTCAAGTTCCCTCGGATTTACTTGAAAATTTGGCATTCATGATACATCTTTTGAGCAACAAGAGATGTTATAGACTCTTGACACTAAACCTATGATATTATGATCACATACTCAATACTCTTCACAAAGCATGACACACACTAACACTTATTTTACAAATACTCGGACATTAGGACTCCTTTTCATGATAGATAACACATTGACATGAGAACACACCATTGACAAATATAGAGATGAATACATACTTGATGAGAACCACAAAAACCTTAGACTCAAACATGACTTGATGATATAATCAAGCTTGACAAAACTTCCTTTCAAATACTCTAAAAACCAAAGAGACTCACAACATCATCCAATACTTGCTCCAAGATCATGAAATGGACACAAATCCTTCTGCAGATCTTTTCATGACCTCCACAGACCTCCTTTGGAACTATGAGACCTACAACTAGGCTACAAGACCCTCAATCATCCTTCTATAATTGAACCTAGACATAAATTTACACCCTTTCATTTCTCCGGATAGGATAACAACTTTGAAATTCTTAGCAAATGACTTAGACCACAACATTGAGATATCAAACCCAAAAATACAATGACATCTAACCAAATCTCATGATGGTAAAACACACAGTAATCAATCTTGAGTATCCTCACAAACCTTTGATACACCTTAGATGAGAAAGAAAAACCTTGAAGAACTCATCATGACACCATAATCAAACCAAGACACCTCTCTCGAACATGACTCAAACCATTACACTACATGACCAACCAAGAGAGATCATAGAACCCACTTTGAGACAATGAAAATACTCGGACACCTACCAAATGAACTCGATTTAAAGCTTATGGAGAGATCATTTCACATACCTTATCACCTTTGAAGTTTCCCAAACTCCCAATCTCCTCAACTTGTCATGAATAGGAAAATGCATAGCATTTAGGCACAAATGATATTCTTCAGTTCTATGCCCCTTAACAAGAGAAAACAAGCCTCCTTGATCTGACTTTGTCCTTTCCTTGACAAATCTTATTGGATTAGGCTGCAATTCAAATCGAGAATATGTTTTCTTGACCTTATTAGCATGAAAACCATTTCCTTTCCCTTAGAATCTAACCTAACATCCTTGGACTCATTCATGAGAGTCTTCTTCTTGAAAAACATTCCATTTTGAGCTTGAAATCGCTTGTATACCCTAAAGATCCTATTTGGTGACAAAATCTTGCAATATGCCCTTGCTTGTGACACTTATAACATACCACAACATTTTTGTTCCTTCTAGGTTCAAACACTCTTAGATTCCATCCACAATCCTTGGCCCTATGGCCATACTCACAACATGAATGACATTCACCATTGAAGGATCCAACACCATTCCTAGGAGACCTCCTTTTACAATCTCTAGCTCTATGACAAAAATCATGACAAACAAAGCAATATCCATTGAATGAAGAACCATACCTCATAGCATTAGGTTGTCTAATGGTGTTAGACCTTCTTAGTCTCCTTCTCAATTGATTTAGTTCTTGAACCATCTTCATCACCATGTTTTCCTTCAAACCCTAGGCTTGTTTTGTCATTTGTGACCTTTTGACCTTCTAGAACTCCATCAAGAGCTTTGGAGCTCTTCTCAAGTCTCTCATACATCTTCAACTGTTAGAAGAATTCTCCAAATCTGATTCTAGGGCTTTCAATCTTTCTTCATATTTGGAACAAGTATCCTCTTTCTCCTTTAGGGATTTAGACATCTTCTCCACTTGAGATTTAAAATCCTTGATAGCTAGATCATAATATTTCTTCATTTCACTCATATTCTCTTGTAATCCAAAAACTACAAACTCGAGAAAACTCATATTGTTTCCTTCATAGATCAACAAACTTATCCGTTTGTGCTTCTAGGATCTCCTTCAAGCTGTTAGACTTGCTTCTCAAGGACCTACTCTGATACTAATTGTTGGAAGCACAAGGGATTGAGAGGGGGATGAATCAGTCCTATAATGATTTTTACTTCAATTACCAAACCATTCATTCATCAATTAGATTTTCCATTCAATATCCATAACCATGTGTGCTTATTAAGATATACAACATCAATCACAAGAGCAAGAAACAAAGTACTCAACACAAGAACACCATATGTAAGTGGGAAAACCTCATGGGGAAGAAAACCCACTAAAAATCTACTTATATTACACAAATAAAATAATTTTAGTGAAGCACAAACTTCACAAGGAGCACCAACCCCTAATTTAGTGAGGCACCAACCCCACAAGGAGCACCAACCCCTAGTTTAGTAGAGCACCAACCCTACAAGGAGCACCAACCCCTAATTTAGTGAAGCACCCACTCCACAAGGAGGCTACAACCCCATAGGATGACTAAGCACCAACTCAGCCACCTGTAGATGTTTGATATCTAATTTTTCTATTGCCAAAACTGATGGAGATCACATTTTTAACTCACAAACCCTAACTCATACCCTAAGGCATCAAACTCACTCTATCTTCTTCTTCCTCAACTTGTCTTGCCTCTAAAATCTTGCACACATGTGGCAAACTTTTCTCAATCTGAAACACATATGATCTCGCATTCAAATCATGCCTTCATAATCTGTAAAACACTCTCCTCTAGATCAGATTATTCCCCCATGTAATACTAGCTCACAAAATGAGCTCAAAATTCACTTTTATATGAATTTATTCTTTCTAACCCAAAGGAGGTAGGTATCTCATGATAAATTCGACCCATACATATCAAAAACATCTCAAAAAAATCATTACAAGATTCACATATGACCCATATAGGTTGGCCTAGCCAAAACACTTCATTCATGCACCAAACATCATAAAAACTATTGCATTGGAATAACAAAAATCCCCTCACACAAAAACTATTTTTAGTCATTCTTTCAAAATCATCACACATGTTTAAAATAACATTTAAACCTTATACACGGTCGTAATTTTCATCAACCAAACATATTATTTCATTAAATGGGACCACCGCTTCATATACTTCTCAAAAACACTGTTTGATTATGCTAAAATGTAAAATAATAGCCAAATCCAATGCAAGTTTGCGGTAAAATAACTGAATAAATCAAATAATAAAATACTAAAATAATACCCAAGTAAACTAAGCTATAAAATATGAAACCCTAATGTGCAAAGAGGGTTGAAAAGCCTTAGCTGATTTGTAAATGTCACGGGGCGTGTTACGGTGTAGACCAGTGAACAGGATGAGAAATCATTCACACATGAGCTTGAGAAAATGTAGATATGGACTATATGGATAGATTGGGGTGCCTAAAGAGGGATAGGGGCACCCGTGGGAGCCCTGGTCTGCGGAAATGGCCAGAAACCTCCTTTGGAGTGTCGATGGATGTTCACTTGTGTTTGCTTCCTGTCGCATAAATGTCGATGTGTGATCGCCGAAGCACTGGTAAACCTACAATGGAAGAATCACCTATAAAACCCCAGACAAAGCATCAAAACCCTAAAAATAAATATGCATATAAAGGGGTCAGACTATCCTCAACTACCAAATTGATGGACTTATCACTAAGCGTTGCACTACATCTCAGACCCAATGTAGTTCTAGGTGTGTGTGTGAAATTGTGCCCTAGGTTGCTCTTGTGCTAGTTGTACTTTCTGAAGTAACGAATAAATAACTAGATGCAGAATGTAGTAAATGTGTGAATGGAAACAATAGAATCCCCTCCTTTGAAGTGTGATGTAGATGAACCAGCCTTGTGTGCCTTGTGATGGAACTAGATGGATGCAAATATAGATTTAGATCCTTTGATGGATGAAGTCTTAGGTGGTGATAGTGAGTGCTTAATGCTTGGTCCCTCATTATGGTCACATAACTTTATATTTATATGGTTCTCTTGTTCGAATTTCGTAATTACACCCGAAAAGGCCGACCACCGAAAAGATAGAAAGATCAAATGGCTAGAAAGTGTACAAAAGGTGAGAGTAAAGTGTAAAGAGGATCGGGGAACCTCGGAGGGGACAAAGCACCCAGAGTGCCCCAGTCTTGGCCGGGCGCCCTAGTCGAAATAGGAAAATGCAGAATGACAATACAGATTGAGAAAGTGCGGATGCAAGATAGAAAATAACAATAGAAAGCAGAGTAAAATGGTCAAATACATGGGTTAATTATTACTCTTTTCACTTAAGAACCATATGAATAGTAGTATGAGACTGAGACTAAATAATGACTCAAAGTGCGTGATTTTGTATCTACACTATTTCCAACACCCTTCAGACCCCGATTCTCACTTTAGGCCTCTAGATCACTCAAAAACATACCAAATATGGCATGTGACCACTCAATGAAAATGGAAGAACCTGTAGAAAACATCTAATCAAGTTAAGAGATCATGAAACAATCACTTTTTCAAACCATAACCACTTTTGTCTTCACCAAATCAACTTGCCTAAAAATTTGTTTTCAAATATCAGTTGGTTAACACCTTTATAAGAACAATCAATACCTCAAAATAAATTCATTGGATTACAAATGCATTCCTCTTCACTTCAGGTAATATCGGGCATCACCTAATCCATCTCATGCTCCAAACAACTCAAAAATTTCAGCAGATCTTTCCCCGTCCTACACTAGAGAAAAATATTTCTTCCCAAAAATTGACTTAGAAACCATAGAAAATATCATCATCATGAAAAAAATATTATATCACTGGAAATATCTTAATTATATTTCCAACACAACTTGAATCACCTCCTAATTCCACATGTAACTCTAGTTATGCCCACTTTACTAAAGATTGCTTTTTATGGCCTCAAAACTGCCCTTTGACTAGTCAACCTAAATGGAGCTCATTTGATCATGAAATTACATCAACATGTCCTGAAACCTCTTTTTACATCAATATCAACTCACATACATTCCACAATGCCAATTTATCCTGCAACTCCTTTGGACAACCTTGTCCCAAAACAAACTTCTTCATAAACTGACTTGTTTGAGTGGGGCCCACTCATCACCATGACCTCTACCATACCTTTCTATAAATATGGAGTCCTATACATGTTCCAATCATCATACATGCACTAGGAAGTAATTCGGCCACTTAGGAAACAATTCTTCCATACCGCTTTCAAGTTAGGGTTTCAAACTCATAAAAAGTTGTTTACCTTCTTAACATTTGTTCATAAAAATGTGACGATGAAATGACCTCATTATTTTTGTGAAACCTTATAGACTCAATGTAGAAACATATTTAAAATCCACAAGGTCCCATGTAAATCACACAATTTAGGGTGAGCATCAGAAGTTCCATTTCGAGCTGGAAATGCAATAGTTCTTGACCTTGTCTCACTAGAACTAACATATCTTGCAAAATTCACATCCTAACATTTTTAAATTTTGATTAAATCACCATGAAACATCATACTAAAATATCCAATCATCCGAAATTCATTACCATCTCTCGAGACTCTCCAGACACTAAGACTTGCATATCAACCCCTTAGGGTTTTATAATGTGAAGTTTAGGGTTAGCTAGAAAATCACAATAAATCAACATGAAAAATCTCAAAATGACCCAAACATACCTTATATACCATGATATAGATGCATACATGCATCAATAAGCTCATATAGCTCCAAATCTCAATCTTATACCCCCTATCATCCATACTTGCTCTAGATGAGCACCTGAAACATAGTCCATCACTTGTATATGTACCCTAAAACTGATGTGGGTGTGTAAACACTCTCCAAAACATGATATATAACTTGCCAAAATTTTTTTGAGTCACCAATAAGCTCATACCATCATGCAACATCTCTTAGGCACCTAAATGGGCTTGTAAGAGCAATCTATCCTCATTTGAATCTCCTGTATCATCATGAAGTCACCTAAACTATCATGTCGACATCATCCACAACATCATCGACCCTACTCCATCATCCAATTTGTCATTAATGTGGTTTTACATCACTGACAACACATATAGGACCACATGCCAACAATAAGTATTTTAAGGAAATCAAGCAATCATTAGAAAATTCATCAAGAAAAGTTTTTATTCAACACACACCACACAACACTAATTTACATGTTATCAGTAACTATTCCAATCATTAAGTTTTGTTGCCTTTAATATTGTTATTGTCTAAAGGCCTAAAAAATGTCAAGATACTTTTTCCAAATTCTCCGGGTTATCGTAGGCCTCAATGTTTTGTTGACAATCAAGCTCAAAGCATAAAAAACTAAGTGAGAATGTTAGAGATCAAAACCAAATGAAAGCAATTGTCGAATTGATTTTGGTATGTTTGTCATTTTTCCAGAGTGTCCTAACTCTTTGGACATCATTAGGAGAGTACAAATTTTTTTAGAGAGACTTGTCGATCGTTGTCGAATTTCAAAGTTACATTCATCTTAAATTTGGTGGTGTGTTTCTAAGTTCATATTTTACCGATAAGTCAATTAAAATATTGTACATAGGGCAAAGAGAATAGGATATTTTAGAGAATTTATATACTATATTAGACTAGGGTTATATATTGGATCTACTGGAATAGTTGAACCAATTATGCAACTAAAAACCATATTTGAACAATATTGTGTTGAACTTCTAAATAAACCCTAGGGATTCACTAGGTCGTGGTGTGTTTGTTACGTAGGCTCTTTGATATACTTATTACATTTATAAATAGTGAACCAACCCGATTTTTAGGCCATTAACTGAGATGATGCCATCATTCTCGTAGTTGCACTATCGTGTCTCTAAGGTATGTAAAGAGTACATCCTTAGGGCTAATCTCTTATTGATGCACCACAAAAACAAGTAGTAAAAATGCTTCCTATTGACAAAAAAATCATGGTAACTTCCTATATATATCGTCGGGTATGTGAAAGTTAAAATACATACATGAGCTTTTGTCAATAGCCCGAGTATTGGTTAATTAGAAAAGACCATTAGATATGGATAGTAATTGCAAAAAGCAATGTGTAATGCCCTACGGAACACCAAAAAAACGCGCGCTAGACAGGGTAAAATTTTAAGGTAAATTTTTTTTTTTGAAGTGTTTAAATTAAATACTAATACCTCTTTTATATCTTTTCCTGGTAACTACTAAGTTTATACCATTTAAATTTTTTTTTTTGTCTAACTTGTTTGCTAACCCTAACTCGAAATTAATTATTTAATTATATTTTAATTTTACTAGTGCCCCCACAAGAAAGAATAAACAATAATAAATAACTCCACGCCCCCTTTAAAAATTCATCTGTCCTCTTCAACAATATTTCCATGGCTAAAGGTGTGAAGGAAAAACATGTGGCCCTACAATAAGCCTAATCTCAACCCTAAATTTTCTTTGACCTAAGTTTGCCCTAGATATCTATATCCTCTCTTTCTTATTATCTCTTTCTTCCATACATATTCTTCTTGTTTATTTTTCGTTATATAAAATACATACATACACATACACATATATATATATATATATATATATATATATATATATATATATATATATATATATATATATATATATATATCTACGCATTTATTTTGTTACGTTTTATTACACCTATATCTACATTTATACGTTTGTTATTTGACTATTCATTATTATCGTTATATTTATTTATTTATTTATTTATTTATTTTATTTTTATTTAGATTTGCATACCCTCACTAACTTATTCTTTATTTTATATACCTATATATATAAATATATACATATATAATATATATATATATATATATATATATATATATATATATGTATGTATGTATGTATGTATGTATGTATGTATGTATGTATATACACACATATACATACATATAGATATATATATATATTTATATAATAGGTTAGTTTTAAAACGATTGTTTACATTATCTTTGTGTGTTTTAAGAGGGCGGCTGCAGTGGAGGAGGGTTGGGGCGAGCAGATAAAGGCGGTGGCGGGGGCGCGAGGGCGAGTGGAAGGCGACGGGGCGAGGAGCGGGGTGGACGGGAGTGAGAGGGGCGGCAAGAATGGCGCAGCCATGGCGGACAGGCGGTGGGGGTAATGGCGACAGGCTGCGCAGCATGTGGAGAGGGGAAGGGTCCGAAGGGGGCTACCCCACTACTGTATTCAAAGGTGCGGGGGGTTCCCCGCACTGTTATTATTATTTTTGTTTAAAAAAAAACACGTCATTTGTGGGGGAGGGGCCGAACCTCCCCCATTAATATCAATTTTTTTTTTTTTATTTGTGTTTAAAAACAATAAAACACGTTTAGCTTACATATAATTTCTTATTCCAAGTTTTTTTTTTTTTTCTATTATATTTATGTATATAAATAAATCATTCTATCAATTAAATAAGTATAAGTATATATATATATATATATATATATATATATATATATATATATATATATATATATATATCATATAACAAATGACCGTATTTAAAAACAAAGAGGAAGTAATATGCTTTAAATGTATATATATATATATATATATATATATATATATATATATATTCAAAGGGATTTTTTTTTTTTTCTAGGTTTATATGAACATATCCCTTTTAAAAAAAAAAAAAGTAAATCAGTATATTAAAATGTCACCACAAGTTAAATTTTTTTGTCTAAAACAAAAGAAATATCGTTTTGCCTTTTTGTAAATAAAATAAAACAGCAATATATTCCTCGCATGACATAATGCATGTGATTTCTAAAACTATGGTAATCCAAAACTGGATATGAGCATTTTACAAGTGAATTAGTTTCTTCCATGGTTTAACAAGAACAACTTTCTTTTCAAATGTCAATAAAGAACAATTCATATTCTTAACATGAGAGATTTACAACATGGAATGCATACATATCAACAAGAAGGCAAAATTCCACATTTGTATATTTTCTTTTATTTCAAAAAGGAGACTACATACACTCACAAGCTACATTTCATTTCAATACTTTTTCTTATTTTCTTGTTCAAGTTCATATTTACCTCATTACATATCCACCCAAAAAGGGGTTTAATACAATATCTTTACAAGACAAAGAAAGCTCACACAAACCATTCTTTTCAAGATACAAAGAAAGAGAGGTCCATAAAATGATGAAGGAAACAAGAGGAAAATCCAAGTAGACAAGGATCTTCATGCATCTTCCAAAGACTTTCCAACTCCAAAATCTTTTCAAGGCCAACACAATGAGAAAGGGCTTGTTTAACCACCCAACCTTTAGGCATCATCACATGCCTATCCCAAGGTTGGGATGCATGCTAGCCTCCCCCAAGCCCATGGGAAAGAGGATAGCTGCCAAAACTTGCACAAGGGAAAGGATGCACTAACAATAATACAAACATGCAAAGAAAAATAAGACACAAGCAAACAAGACTCCAAAAGAAAGCCACAAGGAGGAGAACCCATGTTCATCCCCCAAAAATGGGGAAGAGAGGAGAAAGTTCTCCAAAATACAACAATATTATATGCACATAACACATCTTCTTAACCTCCTTATTGCTCCTTAGTCAAAACAAACCCTCCTTATTCCTCCCCCTTTCTCCATGTCCTCCTTGGAAGGATTTTCAAACCCCAAAAGGGGGTTTCCTTACCAAGGATGGGGAAGGAGATTCAAGCCAAATGAATCCACTTCCCCACCTCAACCATTGAGGGGAAAAATAAGAAGACCCTACAAGGCTTGGCCATCAAGCCTTGAGGGTTGAGAGGGAAAATTCCCTCCCTCTTCCCCCACACTCCAAACTCCATCATGCCATATGATGGAGGGAGTAAAAACACACACAAACAACACTAAAATTTTATTCAAAAATAACAATTTCCCACAATCAATCTAACAACTAAAATAAAGCAACACAACTACAAGATCCAAGAGCCTACCTCAAGGAAAGCTCTCCAAAAAGCTTCCTAACTTCAAGACTTCCACCACTTAGCTCCAAGCAAATCCCAAGCTCCAAATCACCCAAGCATCCAAGCAAGAAAAATCCAAGGAAAAGTCCATTTTTTTCTCCATGAATGAGAATATGAAGAGGAGGGACCAAGCATCCTCACAAATGAGGGGGTGACATGTGTCACCCCTCTCCCTCCTCATGGTCAAAGATGCTAAGACAAAAGAGAGAAAGGGTAAAATTATCTTTTTACCCTCTTCTCCCAAATTTCCTCAAATGTTAGCAAGACAAAACTAGTTGCACTTTTGATAAACACACAAATCCACATCCCTTACATGGATGTGACAAAACAAGGGTAGAAAGGGAGGGAAAACTCCCTCTAGCCTTGAAAACAAGCCCCCCTACCCATTAGGTAGGGTTCAAAGGCTCATTTTAGTGAAAAAGGGGACTCCTGTGCTCTACAAAGGGGTCCCCAAAATGCCCAAAATACCCTAATTTCGGGTTTTGCATTTTGGCACAAGGGTAGAGGGTGTGGGGACCACCCAAGGGTCTCACATGTGACCCTAAACCCTTGTGATTAAGAGACTAATTTACAAAATCAACAATTTAAAAGAAAGTGAAATTATTTACTCCCTAAGCAAGTTTACAACTCTACTAACAACCCTAAACAAAAATTAATAAATTAAAGCAAAATACTTTACATACATTGGGGTCACTCAAAGTGCCCAAAATTAATAATCATCTATCCTAGGGCTTCACACATTGAACATGGCTAGGACTCAGCCCGTGGGCTGCTTGTGCAAGTTTTGAGTAACTGGCCTGAATCCCACGTTCTCCTGTAAACCTGTCACCTGCACACTCATTGCACACATTAACTGCACCTGTCCAATACAATATAATTAAATGACATAGTAAGATATCAATGCATGCTGAACCAACCTAAAATCCTACTGAAATCAAGATGCGACAACGTGCACAATTATATTCCACAATCCAAAAGTTAGACAAGATGAATACAGTGACATATAATCCCACCATGCAACAACTATCCATCAATATAATTAGATTTCCAAGCACATCATATTCATTAGTTTCCATGTCATAACAAGAAAAATGCGACAATAAGAACTTATGCTAAATTGGCGCTATACGCCTGAATGTCACATATGTCTAATATAATCAAACATCTAAAAATAATGTCCAAGATAACACCAATCACTGTCAAAACATGTCTATGAGCAAATAAACAACAAGCTACTGAGCTATAGAAAGTGTGGGCACTACACAATGAAAATAGTTATAGAAAAGACACAAATATATAACTCTATTAAAAAACCATATTTAAACTATATTGGTTAATTAAAAAGGACCACTAGATATGGATAGTAATTGCGAGAAAAGTAATGAAAATAGTTATAGAAAAAGACAACAAATATAACTCTATATAATTGCAAAAAAATCTAAAAAAACAACAAATATGGTCCTGGATATCTTAATGTAAAGTTGCATGTAATACAAGGTGAAGCTTGTATTTCTCTCGATACCATATTAAAGTGCATTACCTTCTCCATAATCACCGTAAACAACCATAAAAATACACCACAAGAATGCATATATAATAAATCAATAAAAGATGAAAGTAAATACATGACACATATTTATCAAGGGTTGCATGACTACCACAATTTTATTAAGAAGCTTTAGCTTGAATTTTCCAAAGTAAAAATAAATCTATTTCACAATATTTGATCCATTAATACTATATTTGTATGCTTTTATTTATTAGAGTTGTAGAGTAGTTTCTTATAAAGCAAGTTTGCTTTGATCTATTAATAATATAAATCAATCAAGTCAATAACTTGGTTGATACCATTCTCTATTAAAAGATGTAGATAACCGTGCACCAAAGCGTGAATTATCCACATATTAAATAATAATTTATATTAAAAGTGTCTTAATCACATAGTGTTAGAAGATGTGCACAAGGAATAAATAAAGAGAAGGTGGATTGCACACATTTGATATTGTGTGTCCTTTTATTTATTATAAATGATGTATTTATAAAAAAATTGATCGAGAAAATTTTTAAGGAACTGACCTAAAAAAGCTTATAGAAATCATGGCGAATATGGTTAGAACCAGATTCATTGGGTTGGCGAATTATCTAAATTTTTGTTTGTGGCATTGCAAAATATAATATATTTTTGAAGGAAATTGTAGATGGAGTGGCGAATGAAGGATAATTCATTGACATGAAGGATATTTATTGCAAAAAACACATTTTAAGTCCAAATGGAGGTTTGATGTGTTCCCCTGACTGTCACTCTACCTCATCTAAGTATGAACCTAAAAATTTATTGAATTGGTTCATTATGCGAGATTAGAGTCCATAGAATGCCTTTTCCTTCAGGATTCCCTAAATCCCACCACATGTCCACCCGATATTTAATTTTGGGCATTGGGGATCCTTTTTCATACCTTTACGCTTAGGTGCTCGGAATGGGTGACACTTGGCCACTCCTCATGCACCGAGGATTATCAAAAGTTTTAACAGATTCCTAGGTAGTTAGCGGAGTCTTAAATTTGGTGGGTATTCTAAAGGTTTAACAACTTCCAATCTAGATATCTATGTGTGTGTGTGTGTGTGTGGCAAATTTAATCAAATTTCAAAAAAATCCTAAACATGTGTGAATGAGACCAAATGAATAGGAAGGTTCCATAGATTTCTTGGCGATCCAAGAATGTTTTAAAACCCCGATCCATCTATCACACGACGATTCAATAAAAAAATATGTTGGGATTGGAGATCTATTAGCTATTCACATGGGACAAATTATTGTTTGTAGAATTTTTGGGCGAAACGTGGTCACTGCCATGGTCATAAAAATAGCCAAATTCATATTTCAGAATTCCTACTTTTAGCCAAATTATGAATATTAGCCACTAAAAATTACCTAGAGTTGATATAGTTATAATCAAGTTACAACCATCTCGTTAGTTAAATAACTAATGAAACCCTTATTAAATAAGCCTTACATTCTAATATCCCCTCTTAAGGCTTATCCTACATAAAGCAAAAACAAACATTCTAAAAAAAAAGAACTATGTAATCTTCAAAGGCTTTCAATTTGAAATAAATGTTATGACTAGGTAGGGCTCCATCAAGATACTTCGTGACCTTTGTAAAGGTGTACCTCCGAGATGATTTTCCGAGTCTTGGATTCCACCTCCTAGAACTCTTGAATCATAGTTCTCCCGAATTATTGGAAAACCATCCATACCGAGCCATTCACAAACTCCATCAAGTTTTCTCATGACCCTCCGAGGGTATAATTCCTAAGATCCATAGTCTCCCAAACTATCCGAGAAACCATCCATACCAAGCTTCATCTACCTCGTTTCCTTTCTTACCTTCAAAATTTAGGAGCATTTTTATATTGTGTAATCGTCATTGTCCTCATTACCTTATGCATTTGGTGGTTCTTCAACCATAGCTATATTGGTTGTATTTGATATGTCTTTACCTTTGAGCACATCATTGGCTCGAACACGAAAATTCCATATTGTGTGACCTCTTTTCTTGCAATAATGAAATTCAATCTCCTAATTATCTTTATCTTGTCTTCTATGAGATTTTTTGATTCTGGAATATAATGCACTCTCTTGTTGAGAATGACCTTCCGCATCTTTTATAGTTCATTTTTTCTTCAACTAGAAATGCTGTAATCATATCATCTAAAGATTGAAATTGAATTTGACTGAGGCTAAAAACTACATTATTGTATTTTGAAGACATACTATTTAATATGATAGCTTTGACATTCTCATTCTCAATGTCATCTTTGAATTCTACTAGTTTTCGATCGGGGGCCTTACATTATTGATGTGGCTTGACATAAAGATTCCTTCATCCATTTTGATCCTATATAACTAAATTTCTAGGGAAAATTTGGCATTAACTGATTTCGCTTCAAATAATTTATTTAGAGCATCCCAAATTTCCTTGAATGATTTTTATAGGTTTACATGATGAAGCTCATACTCAGAGAGAGCAAGGCCAATAATAGATTTAACTCTATCATCTTTGTTTTTCCAATCTAACAATTTTGATGCATTGGTGGGTGTTGTCTCTTTCCCATTTACAATGCCTCACAATTTTTATTCATAAGTTGCATTTGTATTTTCAATTTTCATGTATTAAAATTTAGATCAGAATATTTTTCTATGAGAATTTACATTTTAATAAAATAAAATAAATACAACTGCATATTTTACCAAAATGAGTAAACAGAGAATAAAATATTGGTTCTTTGCTGCAACTGTGATGTGCACAGTTTCGTGCCCTAGCACAAACAATCTGAAACTTTGTTGTGCCCTCGATTTGATTTGCGAATGTGACTTCCAAGTGTGCCTTTTCAAACACTCACGATTTTCATTTTTCGTGTAATATGACTATGTTATTCTCCTGAAATCTGCAAATCGCGACTGTATATTTGTTCTGGTTTTGTGGTTATTTCATGCTTGAAAATCGTGACTGTATTCACGTCTGGTTGCAGTGCTGTTTGTTTGACTGTAATGGCTTGAAAATGTGCCCTTCCACGACTGTAAATTCGTGGCCCATTCTCAGATCTACTATGCCCTCTTGTGAATGGCGGAAATGTTTGTTTTTATTGTATTTTCACGTTCATGTATATGCGCTCGAAAATGCCCTTCGATAGTGTGAAAATGTGCCCTTGATTTCTGGATTTCAATTGTGACTGCAATGGCTTCAAAAGTCTTTCGATTTCCTTTGATGTCCTTCAAACTTTGTGCCCTAATAATACTTCAGATGAATGAAACTCACAATTTTGCACTCTTCATATTTCCTCTTCTCACAAACCTCCTTGTCTCTCTCTGATACCAATGTTGGAAGACGTGCACAAGGAAGAAATAAAGAGAAGGCAGATTGCACACATTTGAGATTGTGTGTCTGTCTATTTATTATGAATGATGTAGTTACAAAACGGTTGATATAGTTACAACCAGTTACAACCATCTCATTAGTTAAATAACTAATGAAGTCCTTATTTAATAAGCCTTACATTCTAATACATACAATAGTGTGTGGTTAATTAAATACACTAACAAAGAAGACTAATAATAATACCATTAATATGACACAACAAGGTGCACCTATTGTTATTTTTAATCATCCATAAAATAATTTTTGTGTTTGGAATGTTGAGTATGATGTCAATATGGGTAGTGATTAGTTATTGAATAGTATAAGTTTTTATGTTTTTGGTATTTAGAAGTTTTTTGATTATGTGTAAATTTTATTTTTAGACTGGAAGTATAGTTAGAGTGCGAGTTCAATGGTTGTACACTTAACTGATTTTTAAGTCATTATCCATTCATACCTAAGAGGTGGGGCACCATTTCTATATTTAGATGACTAAATTTAGTCTTATCTTGATCTATTTATATTATTAGAAGAGGTTGGGGTGCCTAGGTTGACTAGGATGCATGATAGGTGTGCATGTGTCACTTAAACTAATTTTAGCGTCTTACTTGTTGAACATACATTAGTAGTTGATGATAGTTGTCATATTTTGTTATTATTAGTCTTCTACTTTCATGTAAGTCAAGACAAGTCTTGTTGTAATGGCTATATTAGCCTTGTTTAATTTTTTAATTTTTTGATGCAAAGTGAGGCAAAATTTTCCTAGTGGTTGAAATTTTTGCAATGTATTTAGCTCTTATTTTATTTGTAGATATTTAATTATATAGAAAAAAAAAAAAAATTTGGTTTTATTATGTGAATTTATTTAATGCATATTTTGTCATCAATATCACTTACAAGCATGTTAGTTTAATTACTAGTTATTATCGGAAAGATTAGATGATCGCTATCTTTGTTTAAGAGAGTATTTCATATCTCGATTTACACTCCTTCGACATAGAAAAACTCCTTTAGTATTATGGATTTTTTAAAGGAAGGTTCGAATGGTTTTTAATGATTATTAGAAGCCATGATTATTTCAAGAATTTTTCTTCTTATGAAAATCCCACTTTTCAAAGGAGATAACTTTGAGTATTGGAGAGATCATTTAAAAAGGATTCTTGTTTGTAAGGGAGTTTGAGATAGCATTATCAATGGATACACTCCACTTATAGATTAAAATATTGTCTCAAGATCATATGAGATCAAAAAATAAAGAATATAAAATAAATGCACAAGCTTTCTTCTATCTCTCGAGTGACACAAATCCTAGCATATATCAAAGAATTGTTAAAATTGAGAATTCCCATGAGGCAGGGAATACCTTGGATACATAATATCAAGGCTTTGATAAGGTAAGAGAAGCAAACCACAAACTCTTAAAATGAATTTAGAAATATGAGAATGTCATACAATGAAGAAGTTGGAGAATATTGCATAAATGAGTTTTGAGTCTCTTTTACTTCTTAGTCATCTTTTAGTACTTTGGGTCATCCTTTCAATTGTCAATTATGAAATTCAAACAAGGGAATCATATATATACTTATTTATTTCTCTCAAATAAGGGGCCAAGCACTATAAACATTATCTATCATCACCTAAGCTTGCATCAAGGCACAAGAGCATTTCAAAGGCATTCATCTAGCACATCCATACAAGGGACAAGGGGCTTCATCACTTTGTATACAAAACATAGGAGAGGAAGTTCATTTTATTCCATATCACACATTTGCATACTTGGAGCAATCTAGATCTAGCCCATTATCATAGTGCAACTTGCACAAGGGAAACCTAGGGCATCATTACACACACATACACATAGAACTACATGGAATCTGAGATGTAGTGTAATTATCGATTGTAGATCACTCTTCAAGTGATTATCGGGGTTAGTTGAATCCCCATTTTTCATCATCTTTATTAGGTTTGATGTGGTTTGTGGGTATGTGCAACTAACTATCTATTTTGTGGGTTACAAGTATGACCAACAACATTGGAGCAAAACTAGAGCGATGGAAGAGGATCAACAACGAAGCTCTTCCAACCCAAAAATGCTAGAACCTTAGCATCTGAGTGGACACTAGCACCCAAATTAGTCACTAGCCCTAGGTGTTTTATCCTCCGGTGGGTGCTTTATCTGTGCGGTTTTGAGTCCCAAAACCCTCGATGAGCCTTGATGACACTCTTCCTAGTCTTCTCTAATAGTTTCTCTACTCATATCACTTCCAGATCAATCAAAAATTAGCTAAGTCACCTTCTCTCTCTCTTGCTTAAGGTTTCAATATCTTTTCATGTTTTTCACTTGTCCATTAATGTATGTTATCATTTGTATATCATTAGTTACTGATAGTTACTTTGAATAAAGGTTTAATTTAATTTAAATTAAATCACTTCTCAAAAATCCCTTCTGTTGATCCCAACCTTGCATCCATTGGTGGTCAGTATAATTTTTAATAAAAAGAATACAATTTTATCCATTGCACTTACCTTTTTAGATCTACAAAGTTTGGCGATTGAAAACCTTTAAAATGTGAGCAAAGCATCCTTATGAAAAAACTTAACTTTTGAGATCATTTCTTCATGTTCGACATTCAGAGGACCAAATTCTATAAATAGTAAGTTATACAAGGTCTAACTATCTAAAAATAATAAGTTGTGAAAATAGACCATTCTCGACTTATCATCACTCCTCGCATATCTAGAACACTCAAAAGTGCTAATTCGGGTAACATACTAAAAATAGACATCCTAGAATAGGACCTTCTATAAATAGTAATTTTTGGGATTATAGTCAAATTTCACATACTCATTCATCTCTAATTCATGTCATTGGCCTTCATCACCATGGAGTTCAAATACTCAGGTTCAAAGCCAATTTTGACTTCAAATATGGAGTATCCTTAATGTGGGTGCTAGTGAGGTGGAAAACATGGATTTGGAGGACTGAAAAATAAGGATATTGAGTGATCACCATAAAAATATAGAGGGGAAGAGTTTCTCAGGTGGGATTTTCAGAGTTGGTGGGGTCATCTTTGCAAGGTTTAATAGTTGTGTCATGGATCAAGCAAAAAGGAAGCCCTCGCAAACCCCAAAACTTAGTCTCAAGGTGAATTCTATAAGGCATGTTGGGATGTAAGATATCATATGGTTTAATTCATCCTAGTGATCCTAGAAGGGGATCATCATGATTGGGTTATGTATGAAGTTATCTCAGGTTCACACAGTGTGGATCTCATGGTGGTGTTCCATCACTTGATCAATGCTTTGAAGTATGTTCTGATCCTACTAAAAAAGGAGGTTACACTCATCATGTCTTGGTATAGTAAAGAGGTAGGAGGAAAGAAATTCATTCTTAGAGAATTCTCACAGTGTGTTTTAGAAGAAACTCCTCATGATCAAAAGCTTCCTCATCTCCAGTTGTCACTTCTCTCTTCTTCTTTCTTCCTCCTCTCTCTACATTCTAATTCTTCATTGAGAATGTACTTTTGGATTTTTTGTCTTATTCACTTAAGTGACCTTTTAATTTGCATTATAAAAGTTCCTTTTTCATAAATAAGAAAATGAATTAATTTCATTCCTAAGGAATATGAAAGGTCACAGGTGGTAGGAAGATGAAAATTCACCATGGGGAGATGAAGATACATAATTGTAAAGTTATAAATTGGGATGGTTTCTCCATTCCAAAGGGTTGATAGATTTTTTTCTCCTACTACAAGAAAGAAGATATTTCTTTTATTTTCTTGTCTATGTTCTTCTACTTCCTATTTTCAAATTTTCAATCATTGTAATCTTAAACAACTAAGAAAGAACTTTGTATCTTTGAGGAATAAATCAATTAAACTTTGTGTCTTTGATTTTTAATCTTGCTATTTCTTAAACAATTGTTTTCTTCCTATTGGATGTGGACCTACTATGGTTAATGTCAGTGAAGTTTGCAATTTCTTGCTCACTACATTAACCCTCTCTCCCTATATATCTCCCTTATCTCTCCCTAAGAAAATTCCTCCCTTGTATTCATTACAAGAAATTTTACGAGTTTTGTGGAGTATTCATGTGTGATCCTCGGCCTAACGGACACCACATATTTTACTTTTCTAACATTCAATAAATGAGAGCCTCCCCATTCCCAAGAGGAGGGACCTAGTCCTATGACTGTTGGTGAAAACCACTAATTTTCCCTTGCGACAAATTATATCGCCAACATGTAGATAAAAGATTTTTTATTTGACCATTTTTCTATTTTAGTGTGTCTAGAGTTAAGATTCAAAATATCACCTTGAAAATGAAAAAATATGAGAATGTGGGAACCAAAGCAAGAAGAAAGGGCAAAAAAGTCTAGGAAAAATAGGAAAAAATAAAGTAGATGAAACAAAAAGAAAAATTGAAATTTGAAAGGATGTAAAGTTACCAACTCATCGATCTATATGGATGACACATCAAACTAATAAGATTTCATGACAAGTGAACTAAAGAGGTAAATCGGATCAAATTTAAGCCAAATATCCACATATAAAATTCATTAAGGGGGTAGATCAAAGGATAAACTACACAAAATCATCCACAAAGGATATAAACAGGAGACAAAATAAAAAAGAGTTAAATGCATTGTCCTTAATTTGAAGCGAGAAAGAATTAGCTAAGAAATTTAAAAATTCAAAAAAATATGGGAGTTTGAAAGCTATAAATCTAAAATACGAAGGAAAATGATAAAATAGAAATGGAATATCAATTTACTTGGCCCATTGAACCTAAGGTTCAAGGCATGATGGAGGAGCGAGGCATAACATGCCTTCCTCTTAGCGACTCAAAGAAGGAATGCATGTTGATTTCCACAATGTTTAGACAAACAAAGTGGAGTGACCCACCACATCAAAATCTAGTAGAAAAACAAAAACAAGATAGGGGTGTGGAGAGGCCCACAATCAAGTTTGAAACCATGAAAAGGATAATTGTAGAAATGGATCTAGTGTGAGGAACAATTATTGGTAGGCTTGCGAGATTTTCATATATGGGATATCACTTATAATACATACGAGATAATCATGAGTTGATATTACAACGATTTCATTTATTTTAGTGTGTAGGATGCACTCCCAATCAACGTAGCTACAATCTCTCAAGCCATTGTATTTCCCAACAAAGGAATATATGTCTCGCATTGAAAACCACATGACCGTGAGTGAAACAATCAACTATGACCATCTACGGTCATTTTTGTAAGGAAAGTGAATCCCTTTGGGAAATATCGCGAACCAAGTGATGCGGGTTTTGGAATAGATCGTAGTGGAAAGATTTTGGCAAGCTACACATAGAAGCGATGTAAAGTGTCACTTGGCATAGTTGATATCATTACTAGAATTTGGGAGGATGGAGATGAGTTCAATTTGGCACGAAATCCTAGCTCAAGATCTCAATGAAAATTCATAAAATTTAATTGTAGTTGTTGGAAAAAAATGTATCAATGGTTTATCATGTTGCTCTATTTTACACATTAGTGAACCCCATAGGGTAAAATTGAAGTAGAATATGTGTATTACCCACATGAGAAGTTTCTACAACGCATTCCATCTAATCCATAAACCATATATGAGGATACTTAGAATATGGGAAACCGGCTCAACACAATAAGGGAGATACTCAACACAAACCCTTACATACCAAAGGAAGTACGTGCATACACAACCCTATATGAAAACTCGACTTTATTAGATAATGGGGTTATATTGCGATACGAAGGAGCCAACACTAAGCATCTAAAGACACTCTATTATTCATCAATATGGAAGTGTAAGTACAAAAGAAGGAAGTATGTATGATATCAATAAATGTACAACCATTACACACTTTGAAAGGACAACACAATCGGTCGTGGGAGGCCAGAAACTAGAGGAACTACACAACTAAAGGTTGAAGCTCAACCCATAGTAAAAATAAAACCCAAACAAGTAGGCAAGTGAAAGGAAAGAAAATGTACATTGTATAAGCTACGAAAACTCAACCACGGTTTGAAACAAACCCAAGATTACCTAGTTGGTTCACCGGCTTGGATTTTGAAACAAAGTGCAAATAATGACACTCAAATACGTAGGTAAAAATGTGTATTTACTTGAATAAAGAAAGTGGCACACTTGGAAAAAATTGTTAAAGGAGCGCAAGATCTCAATCAAAAAAGTGAATCCTACATATTTGGTGAAACTTCCACTCATGTCATGCTTTCACATGATAACAATAGGTATGGAGAATTACACACAGGAACAACTCATTAAAACATCACCAATTGACTCAAGGATGTGGGAGTCAAATCATATTTGTAAGGGATTGAATTGGCAGATCTTGAATAAGAAATCTCGATGACCCTCTCAAGAAAATGAGGATAGATACAAATCCATATAAGTTAGTGTGAACATCACTTTCACAAGGAGAGATAATGCCTCAAGGTTGAGGATTTGGTATGCCTAGAAGGGACTCACTAACACAAGAGGAGATAGCTCAATAATTTTCACCTAAAAAGCGAGAGCAAGAACACGCAAGAAAGAGAAGAATGTGTACAAAACATGGAGAAAACAAAGAGGCTGTAGTAGAGTAAAGTTGATAGTCCCAAAATTTTCAATACAAAACAATGGTGAGTACAACTTCTCTTTCTCCATATTTTCAATATCTAAGCAATCCTCCATAAAATAGCACATAAGAGGAAAAACTATACAAAATGTGCAAATAGACCCAAAGGCTAAAATTCCTATTGTTAGTGATATTTTATGTCACTTTGGTTATTTTAGTTATTTCATTGATCCAACCCATAAAGTGGCATAAAATTCCTTAGCCATAGAGAGATCACCTATCACTTATTGACAAGGTGATCTTCCTCTACATTTGAGAGGGACATCTCCCTCATATGATGTGAGTATTTTTTGGGTTTTTGGATACTTTTAACCAGAAAGCACCTGAAAGGCCAAGAAAAGAGAAGAATAGAAGGCAAGAGTCCACAACATGATAAACAAAGAGGGATGGTGAGACAACTCAAGGATAATCATAAAATAGGGGAAACCCTCTTTCTCATATGAGGAGAATAATAGGGAAACGGTTGCATAGATAAAAAAAAGCACCTAGAAGCACAAAGTTTTCACCAAATGTTCATGGATTACTAATGTATGTCACAAAGTACACATGCACACATATGCAATACAAATCCTAAAAATCTTAGCATAATTTGTAATACAAATGAACAAAAAAAAGTGGAAAAATTCAATCACAAATAGCTAAGCATGATTTCATGATTGGAAAACATCCACACTATAAGATGAATTCTTCTTGGACAATACTCATATCCTTTATTCATGAAGTATGAAAATACATTTTACACAAATTTTTAGCAATTCTATTCATAGCTAAGATAGGAAACGAGAAAATCCATTTTACATTTGAGCTTAAGACTTTTATAGGAATTTACAATTAACTCTTCACATCCTAGGTGAACTTTTAACTTAAATTGTAATTATAATGAAGAAATATAAACCTTGTGTGACTTGAGTAACTTTTACAAAAGTGATTTCATAATGAAGAAATAGAATGTTGGGGAAGAAGAGAGAAGCTCGATTATGATTAATCCGAGTCATATATCAATACCAAGAATCCATTCCACCAAAGCATGTTTTAACTCAATTTTATCTTCAATGTATCCTTGTCCATGTCGGACTAACTTTGGGTACTATATGCACCCAAATTTGCATGGTGATACATTATCCGAAATAGTTCAAATCCCCAACGATGATAAAATATCGATCCCAATGATATCCAATTACAAATTCTTTCTTGTAGCATGTTCTGTAGCTTATTTCACTTTGCTTATCTATTTTCCAACTTTTCCCTATTTCCTTAGTTGATTTACAACATTTTCCTTAGGTTTTCAGCCTTAAGTTACGAAAGGCAAACCGAGGTTATGAAACTTCCTCGATGGTTACATAACCATCGGTATGCCTTGAGCGGTAGTTGTTAGAGTAGGTATTTACCTTAGCTCATGTTCACCTAGGTACTTTATTTACCTTTATTGTATTTATCCTCACCCACTTATGTGTGTGGATATTTCTTTTATCTTATTTAGATATTAGGAGATATTATCTAGTTGTTAGGTATAATTCTTTCCTTGATCTATGGTATTGACTAGATCCTTGATGTCTAGTTCTCTCCTAAATCTATGGTCTTGACTAGTTCTTTCCTTGATTTATGGCTTGATCTACGACCTTGACTGGTTCTTAGATTGATATTCCTTGCTTATTTAAGCAAGGCCCATCCTCAATGTATTGCATTGAGTTCCATAATAATATATGATATTGCTGCTCATTTGTTTGTAAAGGTTTTATGTAAAAGTTATTCGGCGAATTGCTTTCATCTTATTGATTGTGGTGTTTAATTAGCATTTGTGTTCTTGGCTTGGTAAAATTTGGTTATCGTTCCTTTCATTAGTTACGCAAACACCGCAGTGGTTGTGTAATCGTTGGTCTGCATGAGACACTTGAGCGCATTTAACCAAGACTTTCCAACGTGTTACTCAACTTGTGTTGCATTCTTCTAGTTTACTTTTCTCACACATTTTTGACCAAATAAATTATTCTTAAGCTTGTTAGATGCGTATAGACTTCTTCTTCCTAATTACTATTATAAGTGAATTAACTACCCTCTTTATGGTGATCGGCACTTCTTGGTTGTCATTGTCTTTGGACCATTTCTACCAACTTTCTATAAAAACCAAGATTTTTCCCGAAGCGTTGGTTGGATTATTTTGATTTGGAATTGCACTATTATCTTTGTCGAATCCGCCAAGAAGTACACAAGAAAACAAAGTTCATTTTCCTTGTTATTCTCTCTTGCTTGATTGCATCTTTACTGATCTCTTTGTAAACTAGCTAGCTCCAGCACTTCTTCATTTATTCTCGCACACTTCCAACATAGCTCCTTGGACACATTTGGATATCTCATTAGATAAGAAGTTGAGGGGGTCACAAAGTATAAGTAGCATTAGAATTGTTTCTGCACCACATTTCTAGGTTGGAGGTTTTATTACATTCGTAGAAAGCTTTCTTTAGATAGATTTCAATTCATAGTCTTTAGAATACATTTTTTTAGAGAAGTAGAATTTACAGTAGTTTTTTTTTTCCTGTAAGAAGCTTCCATTGAGGATTTCTTCTCAGCTCATCCCTATGGATTTGTCTGGGAAGAATTTGGAGGAGGTTCCTATGCATAGAGTTTTGTTAATTCTTCACTATCAAATTGTTTGTAGAGTTCACTACATTCATTATTTAGATCCAATTAGCATATGAGCAAAGCTTTTGTTGAAATCTTCCTCCCTTCCTATATCCTGTGTGGATTTGCAGGGGGAATTGAGTCCAAGAAGCTTATGTGTCCAATGCGTTAGTTTTAATTTCTCCATTTTAGAAAGCTTTTGTAAATCCTATTGTTTAACCGGGGAAGCTTCAAGAAAAGAATTGCTTCTGAGAAGCTTTTCAATCTTCCCATGATTCTGAGGTAGAACTAGAGGAAGTAATATCCATAATTACAAATTAGGAAAATCTTCATTTTTATTATATTAGATTAAATACATTCTGCAATAGGGAAATAGCCACATCCGACTATTTCTCGTTTATTTTATTTTATTTTAGAATAGAAGCAATTTTCATTTAATTAGAAGAAGTTATATTGTCTATGTAGATTTCTTTTATTTAATTCCAAAAAACACAAAAACCCAAAAACATTAGATTAAATTAGTTAGTTTCTTTTATTTGTCTTATTTCCTTTCTTTTAAAATCATTGAAAATACAAAAACAAGTAGATTAGATTTATTTCATTGTCTCAATCAATTAGTTTCCTTTTGTTAAATTAATTAGTTGCACGTAGATTTAATTAGATTCAAGGAGAGTAATCGATTTGGTTTAATTTAAATTTGCTTGCATTTCTTTGTTAATTTAGGCACATAGATTTAATTAGACAAAAATTAACACAACTCCCTACATTTCCTTAGTTGGCTTAGGTTACCGAACATTGACCTTGCCTCTTTCAAATTCTTTGCGTGTTTGTTTATTTCCTTAGATTAATTGTTTGCATGTCCACATGACCATCCAAGGCCCTAGGCAACCTAAACAAAGAGTGTGTGATCCAAGAGTACCACAACCAAACATTGTTACAAATTTCACCGACATTGATCGTGGCCTTGTACAACCTATATTCCAAACCACCCCAGGCTTCAAGCATTATCTCACAAATTGATTACCTTGAATGATAAAGCGGATAAAGCTAATGAGTTCGACACAATCATCCTGGTCGAGACTAGATTCTACAACCCATAAATTAATCCTTCCCACGTCCCTTCTCACATTTTTATGACATTGTTTGGATATTTTTACATGACAAACACATGGCGATTCCCATGTATCCTACAACCCATTCAAGGCATATTTCATTACGATTCTGATATTAATCGAAACCTTCGTGCGACTATCCTCATTGATCATTTCATTTATCTTGAGGAGGTTAGACATGTTTTCATTTCCTTAGATGAGCACATTCCTATAGTGCACGACAAGAAATTTGTTTTCCTTGATCTACCTTTTATCCATTTTCACCTATTTTCACATATTCCTCCTATTCATCATATTTATCCATTCCATAGCCATCTTTCCATATCATATCGGTTGTCCCGATATGACCCTCGGAGTTTGAATTCGTCCTATACTCGCATGTTGAATCTTAGATGTACACGTACTCAATCCTCCCTTTCAATTGTTGGAAACTAGGTGATCATTATTGCCATCACTAGTGGTGAGAAAAAGGTCATAACTCAAATTTTCCACAAATTATCTTTAAAATGTTTCAAACCATGTTATAAGGATCATTCCTAATAATAAAGGTGTCGACAAAATTTTACGAAGGTTTGACACGTAAAATTGATTTATGCCTAAAACATTTTTTCCTTTGTGTAGATGAAACAACAGTTGGAATATGGTTTCTCCAAAGGGTACAAAAGTTGTCTTGGATCACTAAAACCTCTAAAAATGACCTTGGTTTCAATATCTTTCCATGAAACCTAATAGTGCCAAAAATAATCCCATATGCATAAGTTATGAGCTTGACAACACTTGATGACCATTCCATGATTGCATTTGAGAACACCCTCCGAAAGAAACATTTTCTTATTTAAATATTATACATGAGGAAAAAAATGACCAATTGACTGGAAATTAATTGGAATGAAAATGTTAAAAGTGGGAAATAAAGACATGAGGTTTTCAAATTCTATTACAATCTAAATATGTTTTTTTATTGTTTGTATACTTTTCAAAGTAGTCCATGTGTTTTTAAAATCAATATTTCTTCCTATAAAGTTTGATAGATTTTGCATTCAATAAAAGTAATTTTTTCTATGTTAGATTTTGAAGATTGTTTTTAATTGTTGAGTGCATATATAAGTAGACAACCTCATAACCCTTGTTCATATGCTTACACGGTAATGTATTGTCTTCTAGACTATTTGTTTACATGTTCTTTGAAAAATGATGGAGAAAGGATATGAGATGCTAGGGATTTCAACTATGTTATACATCTCCTCTGTTTTCAACTAATGTATCCCCTTTGAATCCATTTGTGTTGTGCATGTCTCATGCCACACATGAGAGACTATTATAAATTTAGTCAAAGGCACATATTTGAATCCTTTCGTTAGAAAATTTGTAGTCGTCCATTGGCAAATACCTTGATAAGGTGACCTACTTATTTCTTCACTGGATTTAACAAAATTATTAGGTGGAAGATGAGTTCTGAAGCATGTTTTGTTCTCATGCAAAAGAAGATTTGGAAATGCTAATCGAGTTGCTTATAATGAGTAACATCTTTTCTATCTATATAAATACATATATGTAGAATATTAACATTTTTACATTCAAATTTATCTCTTACTAACATTTGTTACAACCAAATTGCATTGAAAAAATTAACTATAATTCTTTCTTCCATTACATATTATATATATTTTTAAAAATACCTTATACCTCAATGTGAGACTAGATTTTCCCATAGCCCATACTCCAACTATATCCACTATAATGGGAGGTTTTGCGAATCAATTTATTACAGTAGAGGCATTCCTACAATGGCATCCAAGGCTACAATGGAGTGAGTTGTTCAATTTTATTCTTGACATTAAATTTGACATTCATTTGAATGTCACGTGACAACTCATCCATAAAATTGACTTCCATTGAATTGTCACTTAAATAGTTTTTTTTTTTTTTTCTTGGAGAGGTCAATCAAAAATAGTAATATCTTGGTCATGTGGTACTATTTGGGCCCTTTTCCTTGAATATGTTTTTGAGACCAACACAACCGTGTAGTTGAATGGTTCTATTTTCCACAAGTCAACATGAATTTGAGAGAGAATTTAATGAAGTGGTCGATAAAAGTACTATGTGAAAAATCTAAGTGAGAATTTTGAAATTAATATATATATTCATGTATTTCATATAGATACATTTATTATAATATACTTAATATACTATATTTATTTTTAATTGTTATGTTTTTAGTATACTTATACTACACTAACATAGCTAGATAGATGCCTCAAGATTGATATCTCTCGATATCTATACTAGTAAATAGAACAATAAAACATTCTACATAATGATGTTGCCATATACCAACTCCAACATTCTTCTTTGTGTCAGGTACATTAATGGGTATAAATTGTCGATCGAGAAACATTTAAAGAGATAAATTACCAAATTTTTCCTTTAGGGGAGAGGGGCTAGTAGTGATACACCCTAAGTTAAGGGGTCCACAAAATCAATTGTTTATCATGTGGGATCCCAATTTTTTACCAATATGTAGTTCAAATTTGTCTTAGCTTATATTTTTTCTTTGGAATGTTTAATTGAGAGGAAAGCCATATTTTGAATTGATTTAAAATAATAAATTTGAGTTATACTACAACCATGGTGGAAACCAATACTTGAACATGGGTGATAATGCTTGAACATGAGTGGTACTATAACAACTATTGGGTATTGTGTGATTAAGACTCATGTCAACTATTGGACCATGTTCACCTATTGGCCCCTCTCCCTAGACTTGGTTGCTATCTATCCTTGTTTTTCACTCTGTTTATGTAGTAACAACTGACACAACATATACTAATTTCAATAAAAGGTAATTAGGCTGATAGGCCTACATATAACTTCACTCAATCATTTTCAACACCTGTCTTGCAGTCTTTCCATAGACTGTATGACAACATATTTCAATAAAAGGTAAAAAAAAAAAGACTACCAGTGTTAAATCATATAATACCCTAGGTCCTATTCGAAGTATCTCGTTTGCCCATTTTGGGCTCGAGAATGTCTACCATGTCAGCGGCTCTTGAGAATCTCCCACACCATTTCCATATTGTTATTAATTGTTGCTACTTTTAGCAAATGTTCTTCGTCTTTTTGTATTTCCCTTTTAATATAGACTTCAACAGATTTTGCATGTTGTCTGCAGTTCCAATGCCGCATTAGAAGAAATTTTGTATTTCTCTAAGATTGTTGGGCACGTCGTTAATGTTGCCTTTGGTTGTACAGATTCAGCATTGCGTGTGCGTGAAATAATATCCTACCATCCCTGTGTCTGTTTTCTCGTAGACTTGAATGTGCACTTCCAGAACAGATCCATCACCAAAACATGCAAACACAAAGGAGACATTCACTGGTGCTGCTAAGCCTGCCGCTGTCGTTGCTGCTCCTACGATTCGCAAAACAAGGAAAATGCAAATAAAAAGAAGTTTTGTGTTCGAAGTGACAGAAACCTTGTAGAATGTTCGAGATTTTACTTATATTTAAATTAGAAAAGTAAGTTCAGTCATACGTTGAAGATTTGGATAGAGTTTTATAGTAATTCTTCATTGATATTCAACGATATATGTTAATATAGATCTAGGAGGAGGATCTCCTAAGATTAAGGAGTCTTAAAATATCTCAAATCACTCCAAACTAAGCAGATTTCTCCTACAATCCAAACAACTTTATTGAAATAAGTATGTATCACAAATATATGATCGCCTATATTTACATGTTAATACTAAAAATAATAATTTCTACCATTCCCCTCTTAATGCAAACATGGCCTGGAGTAACCACACCACATGAACTAGAAATAGAAATGCATGTCTAGACATGCTTTAGGTCTACACTTTGCTGCTCCAAATATTTGTTGCACATGATCACCTACATACGGAAGCACAATTACTCGTGTTTTCACTTCCAATGAATGTTGATATTTTCATCGGCAAACCACATACATCCAATGATCACCTACATATGAGAACTCAACAGTTCCCTCCTTCACTTCTAGTGAGTGTTGGGATTCTCATTGGCCAACATGAGTACACAATAAAAAAATGCACAATAGACATTTTTTCCATATCCATCCATTTATAGGAGTTCCGCATCATACCATACATGAAAATAGAGGTGGATGATATGGTCCTCATTATTGTGTATACATCCACCATTTTGGATCATTACCACCTAATCGCAAAATGGTACAAGATCACCAATGCCTTTGTGAGATTGATCTTGGCATTAATCGATTTGGCATTGATTAGTGTAAAACTACTTCATTTTTATAGACTCATTACTAGTGGTTGGTGAAAGGACATTTATTTCTATCCATCCTCCAAAGTGGTCCTTCCTCAAGTATAATGTTACTTAACAAGATTGACCTTTAAAGATCATCTATATTAAACCATCTAGACATTTTTCTTTATAAAGAGGACGTTGGTTTCAATCGATAATACATTTGTATACAATTGAATTTATTTTATATTACACTTTTGACTCTATTGTGAATCCCACTGCAAGAGGTTGAAATACCTCCAAAACACACATAAACAAATTTGCAAATAAAAACCAGGAGTTTAAAAATAGATTTCTTCTCATTCTAGAATCCACACTAATCTTTTACATCATTACAATCCACCTTTTATTTCACGTCTACTCTAAAAACCCTAAAATGCCAAAAATTACCTACTAGCAAAACAACTTAGATGGGCCCCAAAATTTGTGTGCCAAATATGCCTTCATAAATTAAGGTTCATGTGAAATTTTGACTTATTCTAACAAGCACAACAAAAGTTATTAAAGTTCTAAGACCTAGTCAAAAGCGAAAAAAAACGTTCGGAGCCAATTTTAGGCCACTAGATGAAGGAATCCAGGCCTGAAAATGTGCCGAAATGGCCACAACATTGTTGTTAGCATATTACTAATTTATATGTGCCATCATGTAAAATTTCAAGACGATCTAACAACCGGATCAAAAGTTATGGTCTCCATGCAAGTTAAACTCCCGCATCGAGACTCTCAACAACGAATTTTGACTCTTTTAACGACAAATAATATACAACCAAATCCACTTGCACTATAGAGTCTTACTACCTAAAATAAAGGAATTTATTTGGTTTTAACACGACCTAATAAGACTTAAAAACTCATTCTAAAACAAGACTAATCTCATTATTTCTTCAGTAAATCTATAAAGCCCGATACGACAATGAAAGACTTTATTTAGGAAAGGCTTTATAAACTTTAATAATGTATTCAAAACAAATCACCTCAACATATATGTGACTCGAAAACTTTAAGATTGTTTAATTTTAGTAAGTATCAAACCTAAAACAACTATACCCATATGACATTATACCTAATCATTGAAAAAATTGAACCGGTATGGATCTTCACATAGGTATTTTTCACATTGATTATATACATGACTCTTGGGAGAGTTGAGAGATGTCCATGTACAAAACATATCAAATTTTTATGGAATGAAGTTGGATTATTTGTTGAATGCCAACACAATAGTTGCTTGTTGTTTCCAAGAATTACAAAGAAAATGACTTAGAGAAGATGATGTTCTAACTGAATTCCAAACGTGAGAATTACGAAGATGTCAAAACTTGTATCATGTATGTATGTCAATGATCACTCCATGTGAGGGAACCATAAATTCTTGGAAAAATATATAATAATTTGTAGATCACCTTGTGTGTAATACTTGATCTTGATGAGACTACTAACTACAAATAGTAATAAAATAAAAAAGTTATAGATTTAAAATCAAATATATATTCTTTCAAATTGATGAAATTCATAGTAGAAATCAAGACTAGCAATGGAGAAGCTCCATTCAATTTTCGAATTGGCATATTCCCCCGATACCAAATGAAGATTTGGATTGCGCTTCACAAATTAATTCTTTGTTTATATTCAATGGTAGATGTTAACATAGACATATGATGGGGGTCTCCTAGGATTAAAGAGTTCTAAAATATCTCATATAACAGCTCACTTCAAACCAAGCGGATTATTCTAACAATCCAAACAATTGTATTATAACAAATATGTATCCCCAACTAATCTAACAAATATATGCTCACGTATGATTAAATGTGAGTACTAACAATAATAATTCTTAACATGTGCTTTTTTAGAATCATGGTCATCTCAACAAGGTTAGTTTATTTTGAATCTACTCAAAATATATCCTTACATTCTTGATAATAATTACTCGTGTGTGTGTGTGTGTGTGTGTGTGTGTGGTAAAATTAATTTCAACTCTTTACCATAAATTACTTCGCCAAATGTGTAAGGTTTATTTATCGGTGGAGCAATAACAAATCAAAGTTACAATGGTTTATTAAAATTTGCAATGGTACATCACAACAAGATATTACTCTTGAGATAAAGATTCAATTGGCCATATGTATTAGTACAACACAACTATCCACGCATAGAAAAACTTATTATTTACATTATATGAGAATAAATTAAAAATAGCTTTAAAACAATATAGTGACATCTCTTGCAATAAAATGTCCCTTCAACGAGATCTGCCTATCCTCAACTCTCTCTATCACACTATTACACTATAAACCATTCACAAGTATTTTTACTCTGTGTATAATTCAATATGAAGAATTTTGATATTTAAATCAACTATCTTTAGAAAAAAATTTAAGGTTGGCATTTAATTATTGTTAATCTATCAACAGAAAAGGTTGGTAAAAGTGCAAAAGAAATGTCAACACGAGACCATTGATCAAACAAAGGTAACATGAATATGCTACATAACCAAGTCATAGATAACGGAGTTGCACTTGCTTCACAACATGTGTTTTTAGAATTACAGTTGAATTAAAGAAGTTATTTCATTGACTTCTTTAACGATGCATGAGTGTAGATTTTTTTGGAAAATACAAAACAAAAGGGAGGAAGAAAAAAATCAACAAATAAACCATGTCAAGGTAACTTTCAATACCAATTAATGTCTTGCACACATTCTTTGACTTTAAATATAGGTGAATGAAACCTATGTGCTCTTAGTTATTCCACAATTGTAATGCCTAATCCAATACTTTCATCACTAAAAATGCATGAATCATCTCCTCGGGAGTGACAAGTACCGACAAGTATTAATTCTAAATATGAACAAAGTCATGTTGTGTTGTTTATATAAGAAACTTGCTTCAAAATGTGGTCCAAATACTCATTTAAAATCAGCATATCATCATTTTTGTTAGACCAATATTGGAGTCTTGCATTGAACATGTATTACTACATTAAAATGTCGTTATGTGATCTAAATGAAGATTAGTAACATAAACTACATTTTAGACAACACTTGTAAAAAATATAAATCTCTTTCTTTTTTTGGATCCAAGACAACACTTGTAAAAATATAAATCTCTTTCTTTTTGGATCCAATCCAAATGTGACTCCATATATGTGGTGGCATCACATAGGATGCCCTCACTCAAAACCAAAGTCTGAATATAAAAACATTTGCGTAAAGGTATATAATAAATGACAATTTGACATCAATGTACTTTGGTTTTGGATGACTCCAGCTAAAAAAGTGTTAAGAAGAGGATGAAAAAAATTATATTATTGCTAAAAGTTATAACAACCCCAACATAATAAACACTTAGTTGATGGAAATTTTATCCTCTCGCCTCGCTATAAATTAGAACTCTTCATTTTGCTTCGAGACCATATATTGAAAATCTAGTCGCACCATTTACTTAATGATGATAATTGTAATACAATAGTTTTTTTTCAAATGTTTCATGAGATAGGCAATTTTGGCATAAACCATTGTATTACTTGCATAGATTTGTAATTGAAAGGTTATCGGTCCCATTGACTAAATAACTACATATTTATTTATTTTTTTAAATAAGTTACATTTTCTTTATAGACTTTTAAATATTTATTATCCATATATTCATTTTCATCAAAACAAATAATCATTATATTTGTTGGCTTGTACTACTTTTCTTGCAAAGATATTTTTATTATATGCTAAATAATAACAAACACAACTTCATAGAAAACAATAATTGAATGAATCTATGTGTTCATATATATTGATATGTAAACTCATATTTAGTTGTATATATTATCTTATGGAAAACAATATTTATACAAGACTTTCAAAATGCACTCTTCATAAATCTTATACTTTTTTTTGTCTCATGCGGAAGGAAAGTACAAATAGTTTTGTGATCTTTCATATGGAAAATAATTTTGTTATTTATTAAACACTAATATTCTATCTGATATTATATTTTTCCTTCATACACATGAAAAGACAAATGCACTTGTTTTCTTGAAAATATCATTTGCATTATATTTTTAAAATTGCATAGAGTTTCAACATTGTATAAATTCATCTACTTGGGAGAGTATCATGACAAGAAAAATAAATATCAATTATATCAATGACAACTTCAAAAAGACTTGTACTAACAACACAACAAAGAACACGTTAAATATTTTATCAAGATTTATATCCTTTTAATGTATAATAATGTATAATATTTTTTCAAAATATATATATTTGACGCATTGCTGAAATATTAAGGAGTGCGGCACTATGAAAACAATTTTAGAAATTATTGATTATGGGGTGTAGATGATTTATTATATTTTACATACAAATTAACAAAATTTAATATCCATATTAATAGAAAACAAGCAAATTTGATCATAGAAGATATGTCTTACAATTTTCGACCCATGCAGAGGAGATTTTAGAGTTGACATATGCAACCATTTTCACACATCGAAATTTGGTCCTTATATGAAAACCATTTCAAAAACTATTTACAACCACACATGTTAAACATTCTCTTTCATTTTTGTGTAGGAGAGAATATATTGTAGACCACTCAACAAATAAATTAAAAAATTGAATGAGGCACTTTGCAAAGGGACATTTGAGGATGATTTCTCCATCAAAAGCACAATGTTCATTGATCAGAACTTACGAAATTGTTCTAACGATCTAACTTTCAAAATAAGTTGTGTTACACTAGCTAGATATATAATAAATGAAAGCTTGTTCAAGATATTGTATAAATGTTAATTATATTAGGAAAAATTTCTCAATCTCTCTTACACAAATTTTTAATGCATTTACATATTTAGTGATTGTAATCATTTAAACTCTATATTTTGACGAGTATACAACTCAAACTTACACCACAAAAAGGAATCCAATAAAATTATAGTCAAACCTTCGTATCAAAAGGAAGATAAGAACCAATTACTTAACAACCTGAAAACTAAAAAAATCCCTTTCCTAAATATTGATTCCAAAGTATTAACCTTCTTCAAGGATGCCTTCATAACAACATCTATATTAATACCCAAGCCTTTATTAAAAAACTATAATGGAAACTTTTAAACAAACCACAAATAGCAATTACTAATTAGCAAACACAAACAAAAGTACACCTCAAAATAAATGACATCTTAAAATACCTTGACAAAACATATTAAAAATGTTAGTAATTATAAACCAATAATTATATAATGGAGGATATAATGACATGTTTGTAAAAGACAAACAACTTGACAATTATGACTACACATCTTTATAAACACAACAAAATTTTCAAATGATACTACACCAAAACAATTATCCTCATCATATTCATAAATAAATAAAATATTATAAATAAATATTAAATTAATAAATAATTAAAATATTAAATGCAATTTTTCATATAAATTATTACGCTACAAAAATGTCTCACTATTCTTGTAAAGTATTTTAAATTTGAGATGCAACCAAAAAAAGTTATGTATAATTGAATCTAATTTTAATATTTGTTTACAAAACAAATTAATGACCTAATAATAATAATAAAACTTTTCATAATAATTAATAAATATTCCAAATGAATTGGATTGAACTATTTTATTTCCAATAGAATAAATTTATATATTGCAAAGTTTTATTTATGTAGAATATATTCCCTTAAACAATTGTATTAGTAACGAGACCAAATAAACTGGAGTAATCTACTTTATTTCTAATGGATCCACGTTATTTATGTTAAAGTGAAAAATTATTTTGAATATGTTTTTAAATTGTAGCTTGATAATATGTTTAAATAACATTAATGGCCTTAGTTTATTTGTGATACTACATGTTTATTTATGATAAAGTCTAATTTACTATGAACAATTGGTTAAATTCGAACTAACTATAAGTCTAACTCATATGAAATTATCATTATATATAAATGTCAATGGATTATGGGTATTTGTAATTGTCTTATGTGTATTATAAGTAGAAATTGCATAAAGATGTACAACATGTAAATTACTCAATCCGAATAAAGGCAATTTATACGTTTATGTCATGAATAAGCCAATCACATGCAAGTCTTAGTTTTGTATGTTTTCCATATTGTAATTTCTTTATTCGACATAAGAGAGATCATGAAAAGAAACAACCAACTTGTATTGACTAAGGGCATTGAGCCATAGGTCGTAATAATAGAAGAAAAAGGATCAAAGTCATAAGTAACTATTATTCCTCGATAATCAAGTTGTCCCCTAGTCATGGAATAAACAGTGGGTGGCACAAGATTGAAAATAATGTTATGACCACGTGTCATCATTAGTTGATTGGAATAAGCATGTATGCATCAAGAAGTTATGTATACAATTGATTGTGCTTGCCAGAAAAAGGAGTGTTAATTTTTCAAAGCATATAATTATCTCTCACTTTTGCCACTTTTTATTCCACCAAAGAAAAATGCCCCACAACCAAAACGCAACCAAACACATATAGAATGACCTAACATATATTTTAAAGAACTTAAATATACCAAAGAACGATGCATATGTAATTTACCTTATTTTAAAAAGTTTTCTAAATTTATTTAGGATTTATTTATTATTTGTTTTTAAATATTTTTTCCACCAAGCGAAATAGACTTATACGCTTTGACCCTATTAAATAAATGTGTTGCTTTTATATACGAGAGGTTCGATGTCTATAGGTGTAAGACATCATTTTGGGGAGTAGGAGAATCAATTAGAAAAGTAGTCTCTTGCAATATAGTAATTGAACCCTAATTGGTAGAAAATATTGGATACCTAGGCCACAAGCCATGAATAAATCTACTTATGTGAGGTCACATCGTATGGAAAAAGAGAGAGTTGGTGTCTTATATGGATCACGCCAGGAGGCTACTATGGAGCTATCTTGCAACATAAATGATTTAGAGACTCATGCTGACGCCATGGAGAGAGAACTTGAAAGCTAGCTTGGCTAAGGAACCAATAAAGCATGGAATATTGTGAGAGATTTTGAGTAGTATAACTTACACATTGTTGTGTTTGGTGTGTGACCAGTGTAAAAGTGTTGTATTGTTCTTGTTAGTTATCGAGTGTTGTTTGGAATCTCAACACGTTTTCAGTGGTGTGAGGTTTAGAGGTAGGGTATGCATATGAATTTTTGGTGTCCTAGGATGTGTTGTATATTTTAAGTATTAGTTGATTATACATTTTATATTATGATAAATTAATTACCATAACATTATTTTCATTAATTGTGTGACTTCCAAAGCTAATTTTCAAGATTCATGTGAGCTTTGTGAGGGATTGTATGTCAAATGAGTCAAATTCGACTCAATATTTTCCATATCCAACTCGTGATAAATTTAGGTTGGCCAAACTATTTGTGATGTCATTTTCTATGCATTCTTCATTGTCATAGTCATCATCAGGGTGTTAACCATTACATGCCTTATTGTCTTTTGATTAAGTATTTGTTAGTTCTTACATGGTCTCTATTTTAGATACTTAGATACATCTAGCATCTTGTTGTGTCGACATGAGCATGTAAAACCTTTGATTGGGATAGGATAAGGGTGGCTTGAAAACTTACTATAACATATTAGGCCATATGATGAAGTTCCTAGTTGGCTCAATAAGTTAACAATATTAATAAGGGTCATTATTTCATGTAGACGTGTACCCATACATTGTCATGCATATACCGAGACATCGTGTAAAGTGAAGCGGATTTCCCAAACTATGGATCCACAAAGATCCATAGTATGATATTATAATTTACATTTAAAGACATCACATGAAATTTCATCGAAGTGTTTTGGGTACCAATGTGATGGGTAGTGTGATGACACCTACTAGAGGCAAGAAAATTATTGAATCCTTTAATCATAATATCATAATTGTCAGGGTTTTATACCAAGGTCTATTTCATTTAGAAAATTTGTGTTGCATATATTCAATCCTAACCCCTTATCAGAAGAGCTCACTTGAATACTTTGTTAAACACATGCATTTGAATGTGTAATGGAAAGTTTAAGTCAAAGATATGTTGAGGTGTTAAGTGTTCTTTATCAAATTATATGTTTTGTTCGCTTGCATTCAATTATTTATAGTGGATGTAAACTATGTCATTGTAGACACAAAATATATGCACTTGGGTACATTTCTAGGTCCTAAAGCACACTAATGTATACATGATTCCTAAGCAAGAAAACTAGTGATTCGACAATGTCTTTTGGGCCTGCTTTGTTTCTTATACTTTTATCGATCTATTTGCCGTAAACTCCCGATATACACACTTGGGGGAGTCACACTTTCTCCCACCTCCCATCACTACGTAATTTTTATATTGCCCACTCTTAGCTCCTTCTCTACATTTCACGCTTTATGCTTCACGATAAATATTTCCTAGCTTACAATCTCCAACACATACTTTACCTTCATTACCCGATGATGTACTCTTGTTTCATGGCTCATGTTTGACTTGAGGGTGAAATTACTCCATGAACCTCACTTATTGCATTATGGCTACTCTCTCTCTATATCTCATGATCCATGCTTCATGCATATCTTTCCAAGCATCAAATCACCTACAATTCATGCTTTCAGTGCTTCATGATACATCTTTCCTAACATCTACTCTCAATCGTACACAAAACATGCATTTCCCGATGACACGCTTGTGTTCTCAAGGTTCATACATGAATATTGAGGGCATTAAATAAACCTTACTTGAACACTTTGGGGAATAACACTTTCTCCCCTCCATCGCTATTGATTGTCTCTATCATCTACTCATCACTTATCTACTACACTTCACACTCTATGATTCATGGTAAATATTTCCTAACATCTAATCTCAATCACATATAATACCTTTGTTACTCGATGATGAAATCTTTTTCTCATTCATGCTTAAATGTTGAGGTGAAAATCCTAAATGAACCTCATGTCACACACATCTATGGGGGAAACGTAATGCCTATCATCCCCACCTCTTGTATATCGCAACACACCATCACTTTCCCACAACATTTGAACATCTTGGTTGCATTTATTCTTGTTAGTTTATACTATTTACATGTTGCACTTTGTTTCCTATGTTAGTTGGATACTTAGTATGTCATTAAATTTTCCTATACACATATGCACATTTACATGGTGTCTTTGAGGTGAATGCAAGTAATTTCACATATTCTCACATGATGCATGATGCTCAACACTGCTCTTTACCAAATTCTGCTGAGGCTCTGGGAATCTACTTTTTTACTCACATATTCTACACACATCACAGTCCTATCATTTCAATATTTACTACTTCTACTCATAATCACTTACTTTTCACCGATATATACATGCTTTGACATACTCACAGGTGCTTTATGTGTAGCATTTTCCATTCTGTGATCAATACAACCATGGTTATCTGTCACTCTTTGTTTGATATTGTTTACTATTGATTCATAGATTCATGACCTATGTCTTGCTTGATCATTGTATGCTTTTTTCCACTTTCGCTCTAATTGTCTTGCAACATTGTGAGCAATGTCCCATATATGAATATTTTTGTGGTCTATCTTGTCTTCCTAGTTACTTGTTACATTGTCTTTTATTTCATGCTAGCTCATTTTCACTAACACTTGTTTACTAGTCAATATTGTTTGCATGTGCCTGGTTCTACCAAGCACATCCCTTAGCCCTTGCAAGTATCCACTTCACATCAGTATCAGTCCTCTCATTTGGGCCGCATTCTCCTATAGTCATCACATATACCCTAAACAAGGGGGACATCTTTTGGGTGAACAAATCAACCCTACAATAGCCTCGAGCTCGGGACAACACAACATAATACATACTCTGAAAAAGAAATACTTATGTTGTAAATATCTCCCTGCAGATATAGACAAGCGAGTAAGAATATGGAAATCAAAGAAACTCAAACCCCGACATTTATTGCGTTTCCAACCAGAAGGGCACACATCGGAAGGTGTCGACACAAATATGGATGCTTTATGGCATAGGTAAAGGGCACACATCAAAAGGTGTCGACACAAATATGGATGTGCCCTGGCACAGTAAAGGCGCACATCAGAAGATGTCGACACAAAAATGGATGCGCCCTGGCACAGGTAAAGGGCGCACATCAGAAGATGTCGACACAAAAATGGATGTGCCATATGGCACAGTAAAGGCGCACATCGAAGGTGTCGACACAAATATGGATGCGCCTATGGCATGTAAAGGGCGCACATCAGAAGGTGTCAACACAAATATGGATGCGCCTATGCATGGTGGTAAAGGGTGCACATCGAAGGTGTCGACACAAATATGGATGCGCCTATGGCTGCATAAGTGGGGCGCACATCGAAGGTGTCGACATTAAATATGGATGCGCCTATGGCACAAGTAAAGGCGCACATCGAAGGTGTCGACATAAATATGGATGCGCTATGGCATGTAAAGGCGCACATCATAGGGTGTCGACACAAATATGGATGCGCCTTATGGCATGCATGTAAAGGGCACACATCGAAGGTGTCGACATATTAATATGGATGCGCTATGGCGCAGTAAAGGGTGCACATAAGAAGGTGTCGACACAAATACAGATGCACCTATGGCATGTAAAGGCGCACATCGAAGGTGTCGACACACAGAAAAATATGGATGCGCCTATGGCGCAAGTAAAGGTGCACCTTCGGGAGGCGCAATATTTTGAGCGCCGACAGCAGCGCACTGACCCGATATTCGATGGCCATAACTTTTCACAGGGAGCTCGGATTAACACAAGGTTGGACTTTTCGGAAAGCTTACGAGGTCCTCTTTCCAAATACAACTAGATATCTTTAATTGGGTGGGAAAAATTCTTAAAAATTTAAAATATAGTTCGCCACTTTTTGGGTTTCATTAGGTTCTCACCTACCACCATAATGAGATGAATTAAATGCAACCTAGAGGTGGTTGGGGTAGATTTGGTTTTCCTCTCTCTTCGCTCTCTCATTCTTCCTATAAATTGTAAGGAGGGAATTCTTTCTAAAGGATTGACATTCTTGTTTTGCCCCTCCCTTCTTCTCTTTGGCAGTGAATTTATGGAGTTCAAACCTTCCATCTAAAACCGTAATGCAACTTTGCCTCTTGGCATTTTGTAGTGTATTACATCAATCTTTGGAGAAAATAATGCATGTCTCCAGGATGATTCTCAACCCTCTCTATGTTCATTTGCATCCTCATGATATTTCAATGCAAATCTGGTTATCTCTGTGCATGATCTTACATTACATTTTAATGGTTTGTGTTTATTGGCAAGACAGTGTTCTTCATTCCTGGTGCATCACCTTTATAGTTTAGGTTTTATTTTATGCATCTTCTTACCCTGTCTCTCTTGGAAAGTTAGTTTAGGTTTTGAGTAAGCCCTCCGCATTTTTACGTGTGCATCCGAACAGAGGAATAGGAACCGACTTCATCCGAGAGATTTTCCAATTTTGCAAGGTCCCACGCTTGGGAAAAGCTCCATGTTATGCAATCGCACGAGAGTCTCAACCCATTGAGTCGCAAACACTCGGGGTGCTTGTGATTTGCCATCAATAGTTTTGGCACGCGGGTGGGACCAAGAGGTCATTCCACAAGATTTGAAGGAATTTTCAAGAAATTTGGACTAAAAATTGTAGGTTTTACAATTTCGATTTTCACCTTCCAGCCGAACTTTGAAATTGATTTTCAAGGGCTTAACTTGCTCAAAACAATTCAAAATTTCACCAGTTACTAGATCGGGGATAATCTTCAAAAGGGTATTCTTAGATTTTTGAGATTTTGACTTTCAAAATTTCATGGTTTTTTGTATTTCAGGTTTTCCCGACCGCCTTGCATGACTCGAGTTTTCACCTGTACCTTTCGGATATTAGTACAGAAGCTGCACTGAAGAAACCCGATAATCGAATTCAAGAACCTGCATCTTTGGATCCTTCAAAGTTTTAAATTCTATTTTTAATATTGTCAAGTTTGGTGTGTAACTTGGCAGATCTAGCATTTTCAGGCTCATTCTCTAACACATCTGGCGACTCCGAAGGGATAGAATTCAGTGGTATAGCAACACAAGTTGCCCAGGCATATGAGAAGAATTCGAACCAGGTCTGATACTCGAGAAGAGGGGCTATTTGTCCACTTGCAACTATCACCAAAAAGAGGAAGGAGAGGAAATAAGACCATGAAGATCACCATCTCCACCTAACCGGACTTTGTCTACACCTCCACTGGTAGACCTTTCATCCAATCAACAAGGGTTCTCGGTGCCAATCGAATGGCACAACCACCAAATCCCTTTGTCAACTTCACTAGCAAGAAGCATCCACTTGCCCTCAATGCACAAAATCCGTGTCCAATTGCAGCATTGAAGAACATTTCATTTTTCACTCGGAGAAAATCATACCACTCCGGTGATCATGTCAAAGACATTGCTAACGTTTGTGTAATCCATGAGATAAATGAAATGGATGTCATTGTCAAATCATTGGCATCTTCGTTCAAAGGGAAGGCATTACAATGGTTTAGGATCCTTACAGTGGTTCTATCCAAAATTGGAATCGGATTATGCATAGTCCTCCATGAGTAGTTTGAGAAAAGGGAGACAATTTGTCTCTACTAGAACAATCGACAACTATCAAGAGAGCTCCCAACGAGTAAATTGATCGACTTCAACTTCAGATTTCAAAGGTCTTGGGATAGGATTCCAAAGGTGGCGTGCCAACAGCCTAAAGGTGCTTTTCTATATTATCTTAAAGCTTTGAATTCGATATTTCTATGTTAATTCAATCCATGGGAGGCACAACTATCCCCATTGCTTATAGCATTTCCATTAGAGCTGAAAATTGTTTGATTCAAGCTGGCAAGCTGGCTCCTAGGACTCCAATGCCATTATTTCCAAGTTTAGAGAGCCCAAGTACTAGCCAAGTGCCTAATTTAGCTTCTATTCCCACTCCTATAAATCAGAATTCAAGTGAAGCTTCCACTTCATCTTCTAGTGCCTCAAATGAACTTCAAGAAGTCATGAAGCAATTACAAAATCTAGGTAATGAGCTGGTTACACTCAAAAGACAGCAAGCTCAAGGTTTTAGACCTTCCTTCCAGCCTCAAGCTCAGCCTAACAGCAGCCATATCAACCTCATAGACCACCCAATCCAGTGCAAAATCTAAATCAAGCAAGGCCTCCGCCAACAAACCATTTCAGCCCTATAATCCCAATGCTACATCCGCATCTAAAGCATTAGTGCAAGACAAAACAATATAGCTCAAGAGTATGATTGGTGTTTCCCATGCAATGAACCTCATAACCGGTCCATGTGCTTCAACGGTGCCTTGAATCAAGCATTAATGGTGACAAGAATCGGTGTGGAGGGTGAAGGTAGTCAAGGAAATAACCAGCAACAAGAAACATTCCAAAGAACAATCAGCTCCAAATGATACCACACTTGTAAAGCGGCGAGGCGAGAAGATTTTTGTGGTATGAATCAAACGATTTCCCAAAGTGTTGTAGCTAACAAAAGGTCAAAGAGAAGAAATTTGGGTGAAGAACAACCATTGGCCCCAAGTAATTCACGACCTTCTGTCACTCCACAAACTATTGGCAAACAAAATGCAATCCCAAGCACGCAAGGATTTCCTAAAACAACCCCTAGGCCAACCCAAATGCTAGTTGTTGCTGCCCATGTGCAAGGAATGAATGTGCGGCAGCCAAGGGACAACAGAGGATACTTCATCTCCATTCGGTATCATTGATCGAGATGAAGAAGACAAATGTAAGCATATCAATGTGGGAATCACTATCTATCCCTGTGCCAAAGAGATCGCTACAAGCTGCCATGAAGGATCTGGTCAACTTCAAATCAGCAAGTCCATATGCAAGAGAATGTCCTCAAAAATGTTGTTCAGCTGAAGGGAATCATGGAGGACAACAAGGTAAATTTTGAAGCCCCCTCCATTCTATGTTTCATTAATCATTGGGGATAAACTAGTACACAATTGCATGATTGATTCGGGGTGAGTAGTTACGTTGTCATGCCCAAGCAAATAGTCGATGTTGGGTCTCCAATATGAAGTCATATCAAAGGGGTAGTGCAATTGGATGGGATGGTAGTAGAATGGTAGGAGTGATTAAGACTTTGAATCTTACCTTGCATGCATGCCCCAACGCGTTACCGTTTTGCAAGATGTGTCAATGATAGATTTGCCATCACTCTTTGCCCTATGCTTATCAAGGATTTTACAACTAAAATTGGAGGCTACTTATCTCGCCGATTGGTCACACATGTTGTTCAAAACAAGATATGGTACTAAGGTAACAATCAGATCCAAACCAATTGCAAACTTCCATATTGAGCCTCATACTCCAAGCCAAATTAATGCCAACCGTTCAACATTTGATCAAGAAGATTATCCAGAGCACGAGATGAAGCTAACACCAAAGTTGGAAGCATTCCAGATTTGACTCTTGATGAATGGGCAAGCAAGGTACATGCTTTTGATACCTACCAAGAAATAGAAGAATCGAGCTAGGAGTCTATCAGATACATGAAGGAAACCACCTATTCCTAGCATCACCAAACCAGACCATAAGGATGATAATGAGGTATGGCGGTTATTTTTGATGGATCAAGGAGTAGGCAAGGTGCAGGGAGGTGGAGCTATGCTTGTTTCACCTCAAGGCATCAAATATTATTCAGCTTTTCGTTTCCAATTTTCTGTTCAAACAACACAGTGAATACAAGGCCTTGATTCATGGACTTCATTGGGCAGAAAAAGGGTATAAAGAACTTGTAGGTGTTTGGAGATAGCGAGCTAATCGTTGATCAAGTCGAGGGGACAACATGCTACAAAGAATGAACTATCAAGAACTACAAGAACAGGGTTTGGGACCTCGTTGAGGATTTCAAGCTTTCAATATATTGTGTCCATACCCGGGAAGGAAAATGAAGCGGCGGATAGGCTCGCAGCATTGAAGCAACGTTTGATGTGGTTGACAACATTAAAAGGGAAAAACGCAACCACATGTCCATGTGATTGTGAGGCTAGCATTCCGAGAAAATAATACAAGTGGTAGGTGTTTGAGAACGATCAACATATCGTCAATTTCTTACAAGAAGAGGCTGAATTCTCGCCTAGGAATCAAGACATGCATTAGAATGTTAGAAGATGGGGATTAAGTAGTGCAAATTTAAGCATGCGGACAAACAAGCTTCCTAAGGGTTTAGTAACATTGGAGTCTATCTTCAACCCTAACGACCAATTCCGTAAGGAAAAGGCTAACATACAGGTCAAGAGAGAAGATTCAGAGCCAATTCCGGTTGGGGAAGGCAAAACACTTCAAATTGGCAAAGTGGCCACTGAGTAGGAGAAATCAGATTTCATACAACTTTGCCAAGAATTTCTAGATGTCTTCACTTGGAGCTATGAAGACTTAAGAGGTTTCAATCCGAAGTTGGCACAACATACCATAGAATTGGATCCAGATGCTAAGCCCATCAGGCAGAAGTAGAGACCAGTCAACCCTCACATTGAGCCTCTAATGAAGAAAGAGTTAAGCAAGCTAATAGAGGCAAGCATTATATTTCCGATCAAGCACTCAAGCTGGGTTGCAAACTTGGTTCCAGTCAGGAAGAAGAGCAGAGAAATCAGGTTGTGTGTGGACTTCGAGACCTCAACAGGCGTCTCTCAAAGACCATTATCCACTTCCTTCCATGGAGCAGATTTTACAAGTTCTTTGGCTCCGAGAGGTTTTCATTACTTGATGGCTATTCAGGGTATAATCAGGTAATGGTGAAAGAAGATGACCAGTTCAAGACGGCTTTCACCACCAAATGGGGCACCTATGCCTACAAGAAGATGCCATTTGGACTATCAAATGCTGGAGCCACTTTCCAAAGGGAAATGGATATGGCATTCAAGGGATTGATCAATAAAATAGTTCTGATATATCTTGACGACATCATTGTATTCTCCAAAAATGCAGTAGATCACCTCTTTCATCTGAGATAGGTATTTCAGAGGTGTAGAAGATTTGGGGTATCTTTAAATCCCAAAAAATGCATATTCTTGGCTCATGAGGGAAAACTTCTAGGCCATATTATTTCAAAGGAGGGGTTGACGATTGACCCAGAAAGAGTTGAAGCAATTCGAGCGTTGCCATTGCCAAGTCACAAGAAGGCTCTTCAAAGCTTCTTGGGAAGGATCAATTTTGTCCGTAGGTTTGTTCTAAACTTTGCAGCTCTCGTAAAGCCAATAACGCTGATGTTGAAAAAGAGCATGACATTTAAGTGGACATCTGAAGGCAAGGCAAGTTTTGAGGCAATAAAAGAGGCTATATCTCAAGATCCGACTCTCATGAATCCAGACTTCTCCAAGGACTTCGTGCTATATGCCTTAGGTGGTGGAGACACAATTTCTACAATCCTGGTACAACAAAACAAAGAAGGATTAGAACAACCAGTTTCTTTCTTCAGTCAAGGCCTAGAGGAATACGAAACAAGGTACTCTTTCATTGAAAAGCATGTCCTTGCAATGATCAGGAGCTTAAAGAAATTCAAGCACCTAGTCTCAAACAACAAGATCCAATTGTTGGTCTCTCATGCGGGAGTCAAGGACTTCCTTCTAAACAAGGATTTGAACGAGAAACGTGCAGGATGGATAACCCGTGTCATGGAATATGACATTGAGATTAAGGTCACTAAGCTAGTACGTGGAAAAGGACTATGTGAACAACTAGCTTTGAGTCGGAAAGTTGAAGCAGGTGATGAAAAAGAGACTCGCCCAGTACTGAGGATGTTCAAGAATAAGGAAATGATGATGTGGCCACTCCTTGTTGGACTCGAGAATATGATACACTTCCTACGGGGAAGGCCTATACCCTCCGAGAAATGAGCAAAGCAAAAGGAGATACTTCAGATTACAAGCCATTCCATATGTGTTGGTTGATGGTGTTTTGTTCAAAAAAGACATCAATGGAGTTCTATTGAGGTGCATTGGGACAGGTCAAATTGAGAGGGTGTTACGAGATTTTCACGATGGAGATTCCGGAGGACATTTCGCCCCACGAGTAACAACTCTCAAGATAATGAAGGCAGGGTATTATTGGCCCACAGTGTTCAATGACTGCTTATACATGGATAAGAAAGTGTAAGAAATGTGCACTCTTCACGGGAAAAGAAAGACTAGCAGCGCTTCCATTGCACCCAATTTTGGTTGACCAACCATTTATGCAATGGGGATTGGACTTCATCAAGGTCATCAACCCAAACTCAAGCCAAGGCCACAAGTGGATTCTCACGGCAACAGACTATTTCACCAAGTGGACCAAAGTAGTAGTGCTCAAAGAAGCAAATGAGTCTAACATACTAGACTTTTATGAAGGAATAGTGACCAGGTTCGGTGTGTCGGCCACTATCATATCAGATAATGCATTGGCATTCATAGGTTCCAAGATTATAGAATGGGCCATCAAGAATGGAATCTATTTGAGCACCTCTTCAAATTATTACCCGCAGGGTAATAGAGAAGTAGAGTCCACGAACAAGAATTTTCTAAGGATCATCGAAGGACTCGGATGAAAACCAAAGGACATGGCATACCAAATGGGCTGACAGGATAACGCCAAAGAGGTCTGAGGTAGTTCTCCCTACAAATTGGTATATGGGAAAGAGGCGGTATTGCCTATATCATTAGAATTGCTTGTATTAGAGCTCATGAAGTACGGTTGGAGTTGGTGAGTTCAAACCAATGGAGGCTAGATATGCAGAGTTGGTGGAATTGGAAGAAATCGAGAGAGCATGCGATTAAGATGATCAAGAGAGATCAGGCCTTAGTAAAAAGATGGTTTGATAAGAAGGCAAGAGCAAGGACCTTCCGGGGGAGCGGGACCTAGTTCTGAAATGGGATGCAGATCGGGCAAAACCAGGAAGGCACTCCAAGTTTGATTCCATTTGGAGTGGCCCCTACATGGTCACGGGATGTAAAAGTAGTAATGCCTTCCAATTGTCTACATTAGATGGAGAAGAACTCTTGATTCCGGTTAACGGAATCTATCTTAAACTCTTACTAAAAGGAAAAGGTTTACCCTTGTAAATATTAGCCTAGATTTCAATTCCTCTAAGTGCGTATGCACATCGTCTTATTGTAGTTAGGTTTCAATTTCCCTAAGTGCTTCGGCACAGGTTTTGTTGCTCTCAGGTTGAATTTCTACAATTCAACATGCTCTCGAAGAAGGAGTTGCGGTATCAGGCTCGGGATTAGATATCAGGTTGGTTTCAGGTTATTGCTTATGACTCCATGCCCAATGGATTGCTAAAAGGCCACTGATCTTCTACCTAGCAGGTAGGTGATCCCATTGAGTCACCAAATTGTTGTAAATATCTCCCCCCAGGTAGATATAGACAAGCAGAAGAATATGGAAATCAAAGAAACTCAAACCCCGACATTTATTGCGTTTCCAACGTAAGGGCGCACATCGAAGGTGTCGACACAAATATGGATGCGCCTATGGCACGTAAAGGGCACACATCAGAAGGTGTCGACACAAATATGGATGCGCCTATGGCACAGGTAAAGGGCGCACATAGGAAGGTGTCAACACAAATATGGATGCTTTAAGGCACGAGGTAAAGGACGCACATCGAAGGTGTCGACACAAATATGGATGCACCTATGGCGCAGGTAAAGGGCGCACATCAGAAGATGTCGACACAAATATGGATGCACCTATGGCACAAGTAAAGGGCACACATCGAAGGTGTCGACACAAATATGGATGCGCCTATGGCACAGGTAAAGGGCGCACATCAGAGGATGTCGACACAAATATGGATGCGCCTATGGCATGGTAAAGGGTGCACATTAGAGGATGTCGACACAAATATGGATGCGCCTATGGCATAGGTAAAGGGTGCACATCAGAGGATGTCGACACAAATATGGATGCGCCTATGGCACAGGTAAAGGCGCACATCGAAGGTGTCGACACAAATATGGATGCTTTATGGCACGGAGTAAAGGCGCACATCGAAGGTGTCGACACAAATATGGATGCGCTTTATGGCGAGGTAAAGGGTGCACATCGAGGGTTTCGACACAAATATGGATGTGCCTATGGCACAGTAAAGGGCGCACATCGAAGGTGTTGACACAAATATGGATGCGCTTGGCACGAGTAAAGGGCGCACATAAGAAGGTATTGACACAAATATGGATGCGCCTATGACATAGGTAAAGGGTGCACATCAAAAGGTGTCGACACAAATATGGATGCGCCTATGGCGCAGTAAAGGCGCACCTTCGTGAGGCGCAACATTTTGAGCGCTAACGAAGCGCAGACCACGACCCGTATATTCGAGATGGCCATAACTTTTCACAGGGAGCTCGGATTAACACAAGGTTGGAATTTTCGGAAAGCTTACGAGGTCCTCTTTCCAAATACAACTGGATATCTTTAATTAGGTGGGAAAAATTCTTAAAAATTCAAAATACAGTTCGCCACTTTTTAGGTTTGCTAGGGTTCTCACCTACCACCATAATGAGATGAATTAAATGCAACCTAGAGGTGGTTGGGGTAGATTTTGTTTTCCTCTCTCTTCCCTCTCTCATTCTTCCTATAAATTGTAAGGAGGGGCTTCTTTCTAAAGGTTGGACATTCTTGTTTTGCCCCTCCCTTCTTCTCTTTCGTAGGTGAATTTATGGAGTTCAAACCTCCCATCTAAAAGCGTAATGCAACTTTGCCTCTTGGCATTTTTGTAGTGTATTGCATCAATCTTTGGAGAAAATAATGCATGTCCGTGGATGATTCTCAACCCTCTCTCGTGTTCATTTGCATCCTCCCGATATTTCACCGCAACCCGGTTATCTCATGCATGATCTTACATTACATTTTAATGGTTTGTGTTTATTGGCAAGACAGTGTTCTTCATTCCTCGGTGCATCACCTTTGTAGTTTAGGTTTTATTTTATGCATCTTCTTACCCTGTCTCCTTGGAAAGTTAGTTTAGGTTTTGAGTAAACCCTCTGCATTTTTACGTGTGCATCCGAGCAGAGGAATAGGAACCAACCTTCATCCGGAGAGATTTTCCAATTTCGTAAGGTCCCACGCTGGGAAAAGCTCCATGTTATGCAGTGCAGACCGAGAGTCTCAACCCATTGAGTTGCGAAACACTCAGCGGTGTTGTGATTCGCCATCATGATTACATATTGGCCCACAATCAAACTTGGGTCGAAAACATAAAGTAGACACTAGCGCCCAGTCTTGGAAAGTAGCAGTGGGGGCTTGTGTCCCCCATAGAGCTTGTGTCATGGGGGGAAAAGACAATCATTTTCTCACTCCAACACGGTTTAAAACAATTTTCCATGCATTACTGTAATAGCAAGTACTTACCTCCAGTTACATAATATAGTCAATCGTTTATAAATAGGAACAAGAACAAATCGAACGTACCATCTGCAGTGATGCTTATTGGGAAGCGTCATGGATGGAGAGAAATACTAGTGTAATACCTCTTTGTTTCGATTTCCTCAACTAGGGAATTTTTTTATCAACTCATTGATTACGAGTTAAGGCCTTCAATGAATTTAACACAAACCGATTAAATTCAAAGCACACAAGAGTTTTAAATCCCTTAAGTTTTCATACGGTGAAATGAGTAGCATCATTTACACCACTTGCTAAATTATATCAGTGTTTGTTAATTATATTTTATATTATCTTTCGTACTTCACCAATTTAAATACCCTACATTTAAATCCAAATACCTTCAATGATTTAAATGTATAACTAACATTTAAATCCAACATAATATAATTACAATTATTGAGATAACAAATCAATAAAACATGTGCAAGATTATGGGTCAACTAGATCCTACTCGATCCCCATAGAAAACTCTTTCGAGTCAATATACAAGGTATACCAAGTAGTGCCCTTCTCGGCATTGATTTACAAGTGTTGTTCTAAGTGTCTACCGGTATTTCAATCAATCGAATCCCATCCAAAATCACACACTTATGCTAGAACTAGGTGCATCGACAATGTACTACCATACACTACTTTGGCCAAAGTTTCAGATTCATGTATGCCATGCTCAGTTTCATGATGGCACATTCGTTAATAGAAACATGTCCCATCACCATATCACTTGATCCAGTTATCAGAATTGAATTACTTGTTTAGTTAAATTAATTTAAGTCATGCATCCATGCAAAAATTTTGCATCTAGTGAGGTGAGCACGACTGTGCCAACTTAGGTTGTCTATGGGGAGAAAGAGCTCAGGTAATGAATTTCATCGTCACGTGGACAATTTCTTCCTTGTAGCCAACATAAGTTGGTATAGAGGAACTAGAATTGTTGGATGGATAAGTTTCTACTTCATAGACGACTTAATTCCATGTTGATCATGACATGTGTAATAATTTTGTCGTAACTTTTTACCTCATTGAATTTGTTTACGATAGTTTAAATTTCATAACGCAACGATATCCATCGCATTAATTATTCGATCCTAAGGTCCATATCTTAGTTTCTAATAATAAAATGTAATCAACTTCTAGAAGTGGCTTGTGCCTATTTCTAAAGCATTACGTTAAATAGGGCAGCAAGCTACATTACATTAATTACGTAGTCCCTAATTATTAATTTACAACCTTATCGTTATATTTGCTTAAGTACACAAATGTAAAAATATGCACCTTTGAATGTATGCAATCATAAACATCCATAAGGTTTACATACTTAGGAATAACTATTAAACTTCCTCAATACATATGAGTCAAGCATATGTAATTTTAGTTACACATATACCATTCAATATATGAATTGTATTTAATTACTAAAAGAAAAAGTATATTTATAATCCACTAGATCCATTAATAATGAAAACATGCATATATCATTCTTTAAATACATCATACTTATACACTTAATAATATAAATTATTATTCCGCATAAGTTTCCAATCATGTATTCATTTACGATAAAGAAACCTTACATCTAATTTTCTGATGCAATCAAGACCCCATAAATCAATGAATACATATTTCATTAATTTACTTTTGAAACAAATAATAAGAATGATTAATTTAGCCTCTCAAAACAATACAATGGTAATTCACTCAATTACAATTTTCACTATGCAATACAATTCAACTTTTATCATTCAAATTGACCAAATAAATTCTTTCATTTGCATTCACCTTTCAGACTTAAAGTACTCCATCTGCAAAATGTTAGCAATGGTCGGTTGAAAGAACTAGCATGATAAGATCTATTTCCCCCTTAATAGTTTATGCCATTTAGTATTTACATAAATGAAATGTTGCATTAATTTAAATCACATAAATGACCTACTAGGACACAAAATCATAGTTGTAACATATCCAAATAAACATTTTGCACACATTTTTTTGTTCACTTCATTCAATATACTATATAAGAATAATATTGCAAGTGACAGGATACATAACAGTTTACCAACATTTGTTCATCTAAATCATATAATAATAAGAGCAATAGTTATATTATTATACTATATATCTCATTATCGACTTACAATTAGAAGAACAATAGGTATGTTGACACTTTGCATAATAACAATATCTTATACCAATATCAAGTAATATGTAACCTTGCAATTAAAACCTATACCATTCAATACTAAATAAACGTATTAGATATACTATCAAATGGTATTAAATCTCACAATAAGATACAAGTAACAACATTATTTGATACCCCAATGAAATGCAAGTGTTGTTACTGTTCAACTCTCCAGTATAACCAACGGTTATGCTAACAGAATTTCCCCCATTAACAAAGTAATTATATCATTCATATACCCTTAAGAGTATCTTGTTGTCATATCATCATATGTCTCAAACCATTTTAATGGTCCTTTATTCAGGAATGAAATAGTGTCAACAATATAACCTTATAATTCCTAATCTGTTAAAGAATATTTCTCGACTAACCAAGACCATATACTAGTGGTCTACGTAAGCATATCATCTTACTGGCCCCTAGTACTAAAGTAAAAGATTCAATAATAAGGTAATTAGCATTTACCTTTACATTTACGAATTGTCAACCAACACAAATTGATTACCCAACAGATCAGATCATACGTCCAAGTTATTCGTATATAATCTCTTAATGTAACTAAAATACACTCACCACTAAATACTACCAAATCACAAAAACGTAAGGTTGCTAAGATAAGGGTTCTCCTGTTAGCGTTTAAGCTTGAGAACCAATCCACAATAGTGCAATACAATGACTTACAGAGGTGACTCATTGTCACTAAAATAGATCAAACCATTTAACATACACCCTTATAATGTCACTGCGAAAAGCTTACATTGACAGTGACTCAGGAACAAAAAGGAGCTCATGGATTCGATCATGATTCCATATTTTGAACAAAAAATAGTTGGTTCAAAACCCCAACCCTAGTGAGAGAATCGATCATAAGATCTGAAAAATTCCCAACATCTTAGGAATGACCAAAACCAGTTGGGATAACATCCTGATACTTTTTCTTAAGAATGAACCTCGACTATACCCGAGAACAAATCTGTAGATTCATTGCAGGTTATTATAAATATCAACCATACCCAAATTTTCTAGGTTTGTACCTCTATATATAAAAAATATACCAGTCATGATATCTGTTATGGGATAACAAGGAACAAAGAAATCGACATGAAATAAAATGGTATCTGTGTATATATAAGTATATCTGGATACCTAAATTTATGGGTTTTTCTTTTATCTCATACAACCTCAAATATATATCGATTACATATTAGTAGGTTTGTAAAAAGTTTAACTACAGAAATTCAACGATCACAAGATCAATATAACAATATCCAGAGAACACAGTGTTGAATATGCATTCAGATTTGGAATAGAACTAACAATTATTTATATATGAAACCTTTTTAAGCATTCCATTCGAACCCATAACAAATACTGAGACCAAAACGATACAGGTCAAAAAGGATCATTTCTAGAAATCCCAACATCACAAATCAATGAAATCAACTACAGGGATTTTATTTATGCAAATAATAGATGGAGTAAACCAGTAAGAGGGAGAGAGAGCTCATCATGCTTGTGTAAAGGGGAGTCATTTCTTCTTCTTTTCTCAACTTCCTGTAGCAAGCCAAAACTTGGAGTCGAATCCATACAGAAACCCACAAAGAATCTCCATTTTTATTTATTGGTTGCAAACTTCCTTACTTCCTAGAATATCACTTAACCAACAGTCACAAAATGCATGCAACAACTCGTATGAACGAATAGCTAACACAAGATAGGGAAACCTCATACATGCAGAGCTTTATAGCTCGATATACCATCAAAGCAATGAAAAACTAAACAAAAAATCATAGTTTCCTGAAACCACCTCTCGCATGCCTCGAAATCCGTGGGTGGTGTTTAATGCATTCAATTCATGAGTAATGTGCATGTTTTTCCTTCCAATCTTAACTGACTATCTCGCCTTTTCAAAAATAGAAAACCCAAATTAGCTCCAAAAACATATTAATAGCATGTAGTGGTCACGAGAAATAGTTATGCCTCCAACCAGGCTTGGATTTTGCAAGGTGTTTAGACATTTTTAGTCATTTTATACGTCAAAATACAGTCACTTTTAAAATATGACCGTCATGATTGACAGGTAAAATTATAATTTAAACGTCAAAATGACATGTATATTACAAATTTAACCATCAATATATAAAAGAAAGTTAGTAAATGAAATATTATATTATATATATTTTGAAATTCATAAAACTAGCAATCGCATGTGTGCAATGCAATGTGAACGCCAAACGGTATATGTTATTTGATTTAGAAGGATAGTTATTACTTTTGTAGTTGATGTTGATAAGGGGTGTGATTGATTTTGTAAGTGTATGAATATAGATGAAGCATTACATTTAAAGGTTTTCTCTCTACATTTCAAATTTCTTGCAAATTCGTAGATATACATTTGCATATATCATGAGGAGTAAAAAACATGTCTTATTGTTCTATGTATATTTGAGCAGTTTTGAGTGCATGTAATTGCACTTCTGTTTGAGTACTAACAAATTTAAAATATTGGTTACAAATTCCACTTCAATCCCCAACTACTATCATTCTTGACTTCACAAAATTAATACAATAATCAACTACTATACTTTTTTGTTATATCAGTTTAATCCTCCAACCAGGTGGAAGTTCATCACAAGATTCATACTAAACCTACATTCATGCTTTTCCATGTCAACATGACCTAGGATCATGCAAGCAAAGCATTTAAAGAGAACACAAACCCAATAAGCATATTATTCTTGTCATTTATCTGTAATTATATCTACAATTAAGTTTATCTTGGTCTGAACTACACACGATGCTCTCCGTCCAATGTAGCAAAAATTATATCAACATGAGCTTGCTTGATGTCATTTGATGAACCCGTACCCGTACCCATAACCTAGCAACATAGGGTATGAAAGAACCCAATTATGCAGGTTCCACTTTTCAGTAAATGAATTACTGGTACTGTATTTTCCTAGTAAAGAATGAACTTGGTAGTGTATTTTCGTAGAAAAACAATGAACTTGGAAGCAGTGTGGCAGTCCCCATACACACACAGATTATCATAGACTTTGATAGGTGTTACAAGTAGAACACTAATTAGCCCAAATGCGATGGCCAGTTTCTCACCATGATGCTAGAGAAGTTTCTTTCTGTTCTTAATACACATCATGTAGAACAAATTTTGTGTTAGGTGCACACCCTGCTGCTTTAGTTTGCACCGACAATCTCTCCAATGTTGCATATGTTCTCTATTTATGGGTGTGATCTATCTTCACCATACAAAAATTTATAGTATTGTTGATTCAATCCACTTAGTCCTGGCTCCTTTCTAACTCCCATGTCTTTCATCATGTATCTTACTTTTCTTGCATCATTTCACCTGCCATTCGGAGCATTGATATTTGAGTAAAAATTACACATACACCAGGAAAAAGATCCATGTCTCAAGGTATAAGAGTCAAATAATTACTGGAAAGCTTTTATTTCGGTTAAAAGCTGCACATTTTCTAATTTTAACTACTCAAAACAAAGAATTATTTCTCATACCTTGAAGTATTTTTGCATGGATTTGGTTCATGTACTTGTTGTTTGCATTCTTCACAACAGAGAGAATGTATTTGGCCAAATAGTTTCAGTGTCTCCTCATCATGTCAATTATGTGCATATCCTGTAATCAATGCATTCCAAGAAACTCCGTCACATTCAGAAGCTTCATCAAACACGCCTTGAGCCTCATCCAGCCTCCCACACTTAGAATACATGTCAACCAGTGCATTTGATACAAAGACCTGAGACCTGAACCCGGTTCTAATGATGTGGGTGTGAACTTGTTTGCCCTGTGCCAAATCACCAAGTTTTGCACATGCACTCAACGTGCTAGCAAAGGTGAAGTGGTCCACCTTCATGCCCAGCTTATGCATCTGTGAAAATTCTCCTTGAACATCCTTATGATGTCCATGTTGGGCATATCATGAAATCAATGAATTCCATGAAATTATATCTGGTTTAGGCATTTTGTCAAACAGTTGGCGTTTATCATCCAAACTACCACATTTCGCATACATATTGACAAGATTAGTGCGGACAAAAACACAAGGCCTGAAACCAGTTTTGATCACATGTGTGGGTATGAATTTTCTTACCTTCTTCTAGTGCTTTCAATTTGATACAACCTTGTAATAGAGTAGTATATGTATTGGAATCTGAAAGTAGGCCATTTCTGTACAAATTACAAACTTGTTCACTAATAAAAGAGCAGCCATTTTGGCGTTGTGCATTCTCTGTTAAAGCTTCTTCTAAATAATCTTCACTCCTTCCACAACTACTGTGATACCCAGGCACTCAAATCCCACCTTGATGCCGACCCCTTTTCCGGTTCAAAAATTCTTACCTGTCCTTGAAAATGCCAACCCCTCTACTTTCCCTCCCAATAGGCAAATGCAAACGCTGCCGGAGGACGATCGGAGCCCTATTCCATTTCCTGCCCAGAAGCCTGTAGTAGCCCATGAAGAGCTCCCCTCCTTTCCACTTGCGCAGAACACTGCCCTCTTAGAAGGATCCTTATCAGTTGTGCATAAAACTGGGGTTTTCGATAAGAAGTCTAGTGCCTTGCCGTATTCTGCAGCTCAGAAGCCTTCCCAAAATCACAATTCTTTATTGTACTTGCTGCTATTGCTCAGAAACCGTCCCAAAATCATAATCCTCTGTTGTGCCCTACTGCTACTGCTCATAAGCTTCCCCAAAATCACAATTCTTTGTTGTATCCTGCTGCTGTGACTCAAGAGCCTGCTCAAAATCACAATTCTTTGTTGTGCCCTTATGCTACTAAGAAACCTGCCCAAAATCACAATTCTTTGTTGTATTCTGCTACTCAGAAGCCTGCTGCTGTCTGTGACGACAATCACAATTATATCCCATATTTGACTTCTCTGAAACCCATTGTCGATAGTGGGTCTTCACAGTTTCCAAATCACACTACTGTGCAAGTTCTAGAACAGAACGACAATGCATCACCATTCGCTATTCAGAAGCCTATGGAGAACAAGGGGGTTTTTATACCAAAGGAGGAAGTGGACAATTCAAAACCCATGTTTCACTTTACAAATGGCAGTCTCCAGCGGGAAACTCTTGCAAACAGAAAATCTCATAACCAAATGGAAGAGAAGATGAAAAAGCAAAATACCCTTGATGAGACACCCGATATAGAGAGTCAAACAATTGAGGCCATCATCGTGCCCTGGGTGATTTTGATGGCGTGGATGCCCCTTACCCGCAACTTCTTCACTGGTGCAGATATATAGATAGGGGCGTCAATAGAATAGTTGGCACCTATCTATACGATTTCAGTTCGGAATGATCCCAGATTAGATCTATATGGTCGCTCGATACCATCTCGGTTGGGTTGTTTAGTTAAGATTTCATGATATAAGATTTGCAAATGTATATGTACGAATTTAAAACAAATTTGAAATGTACAAATAGAACCTTTCAATGTAATGCTTCATCTATATTCCTATGCTTACATTATTAATCACACCCCTTATCAACATGTTAACGACAATACAAAAAAAGTTTTTCAAAAAAACCAACCAAAAAACCGATGCAACCACCGTCTCAAACACGTTGCAACAATAACATGATTTCACCCAAATAATTAAATACCCCTCTAAATCAAATTACATATACCGTTCGGCGTTCACATTGCATTGTACATTGAATCAATCTTTAGTGGTGTATACAACTTTTGGGAGGGTTTTTCATATGTATACAATGGTATTTTTAGGCACTCATAGTTGAGGGTAATTTTATGTGTGTGATTCTAGCCTTAGTCACCTTTGCAAGCCTTGTTGTTGTGTTGCACACTTACCACAATTTGACACACTTTTTAGAGCTATTTTTCTTCACTCCCTAGTCAACATTATGAGGTGTTTTACTTATTGCATTCTAAAAATAATGCCTCCTTTTGTTGATTCATTAAATATGCAAATGAGGGTTGCATTAATATTGTAGCACGATAGTTTCTAATGACCACAATGATTATCATTTTTAGTCATTTATTTCTTTGTTGGCATCTATTTCAATTCATTGGAGGCCTAGTCAGATTCAAAGATTTATTTTAGTGGTTTATGACAGTTATATGGAGATTTCTTATTCTATCGACACTTTTTGATAGAATGTCATTCTCCTTATACAGAGTTTTTTTGGTGCAATTATAGTGTCATTTGTCTTCTAGTATGTTCGAGCGGTGGATTTATTCCACTTGTGCGGTTCTTCACTAATCCATTCAAACTTATGGCATAATACAATAGTGCCTTTCCCATATAGGCGTAACAAGATGATTATAACAAAAAGCTTTCAAAGATGATTATAGCAAATTTGAATACAATCGATTATAACAAAAAAGCTTTCAATACAAAGATGATCATAACAAATTTAAATACAACATGATTATAATGTAAAAGCTTTCAATACAATAGGATTATAACAAAAAGATGACTCAGCGAAATCACCCCAAAATCATGAAAATAATAATAATAATAAAAAAAGCTGGAGGGACAAATTTATTTTCATATACAGAACTCGAAATTCTTTTATATTCAAGCAAGAAACAAAAATAACAAGTAACTCAGATACAGACAACCATTTTATTTAGTATGCAATCAGTTACCCTGAGATTCATAATCATTTAGAATGCAATTTACTACTGAGGGGTCTTCCATGAAGTACAAGGCAATTCAGAATGTCGTTTGAATTACCATTCTGAAGAATTTTAGGAATCCACGGAGAAGAATTTTGATCCAACAAATTCACAAACCCCGCAGCAGCAGCAGCAGAAACTCCATCTGGATTAACAAATCCAACGGAATCCGAACCCTCTATTTCAGAATTCTTAGCTTCAAAGGATTCGTCAAAATTCTCGAGTTTCACCTTTTGTTCCTGCAAATCCATGGACTTAGAGAGATGAAAAGCAATAAAATGTTTGCTTTTTCTGCGGCCTGCACCGATAGGGATGTTGCGCATGCTTCCTCCCTGTGTCGATCGCTGCAGTTCTTGTAAAAATGCGTTCGATCGCCATACCAGATAACATGGACGGTAATGTCGCCAGTTAGCACAGGGCCCATATGGTACTTGACATGAACCAGATCAGAAGGGCCAAATTTTTTGAAAAAAAGTCCAAACGGCCGAAATTTTGAAAAAACGTCCAAACAGTTGTAAAAACGTCAAATTTAGCACAGTTGTAGAAACGTCCGGAAGTGCCTTTCCCATAGGGGAACGCTCAGGCGTAAATATAATATAAATAAAGATTGAAATTTTGAAATATATATATATATATAAAAAATAGAATCTTACTATCTTATTAATGAGTATGAAATAGAAACTGCAAACTAATAGAATTAGTATCTTATTATTTGTTTGATTTTTCATAAATTAAAATTAGAAACTTACCACTTTCACCAATGCCAAGCAAGGATTTAACTTTTTAAGCATCTATCCGTGAATGATGATTCCATAGGCAAACACAATCACGACTCACAAAAGATTTAATTTTTTTATTGTTTTGCAAATTCGCTGAAATTGGAAGATTGATGACGGATTGGGCATGGCCTTTTGAGTGTGAGAAATAGCTCATAAATACATTCGGACCTGTCATATATGGAGGGCATATTAAAGCATAAATGAACATTGGATTTGTTAGTTGGTGTGCATAATGGCAATGAGTTGGTCTTTGGTATAGGGTAGCGGTTATACCAGGTTAGGATAGGGCAGTTGTTATTTTATACCTAGCATCATTCCATTATTTTATTACTGTGATTTTTTAGAACTTGAGAAGCTATGTAAAGTGTATCAAAATTCAAATATTCTTTTTTTTTTTTTTTTGGAAAATAGATTTTGAAATTAAATATTACTTTTCCATGGGCCCTTCTCACTTTTTTGTTTATTCATTTTTATCATGATTTACATTAGAATGATTTTCATTTTTAGATACAAAATTTGTCATGCATTATTATAAAGAAATTAACATTTAAATTGATTTTACAAGATTTTAATGAAGATATAGAAATTATGGGAGGTAAGGTTGAAACAAATAATATTGTTGGCAAAGAGGTAAAACATAAATTGAAGAGAGTTTACAGAGTAGAGTGGGAAAATAAGTATACATGGTTAAAAAAACTATGCATGAGGATTAAACTTCTATGAAGTGTGAATGGTGTGAAACATATGGAGCACCAGGTCCATGGGGAATTGGAAATGGTTGTACCAGCATGCAAAAGGATGCAATTGTAACCCGCGAGTAACCCACGGTGTTTATATTCTACTAAATATCTAGAAATGTTATGCATTTAATTTTATATTATTTATTTCAATTTCATTTTAGAAATTTATTTAAAGTTATTTTTTCAATCTTATAGATGTAAAATTTTACTCAATTTTTTGTATTTTGTAATAGTTATTATAAAAATAAATTTGACGTGCATATTATATTTTGAACGTCAAATGACATCCATATAATTTTTTAGACCATCAAATAATATTATTGTGACATGTAACATTGAACGTCAAAATCTAAAGTAGCCTTGCCTCCAACTAATTGTCTCCCTAATATAATGGTCGGTGATGCCAATTAAAGACCATTTAATATGGTATAGGTATTACTAAATGCGAAGGGGGAAATTTCCATTCAGCCCTTCCCCATAGATTGAAACAAAACAAATTTGAATACCCACATACCTTTTCTTGGGCCCTTTCGATAATTATTCTTCATACCTTATAAATTGTTTTAAGGGTGTTCACATTAGACCCCCTCAATATGACTTACAATCTTAACTTGGTTGTGTATTTCAAGCATTTGTCAACACGATCATATTTCCATATTGTAAGCAATTATAATTTTTTTCCTTAGACATATAATTCAAGCCCAAAGTAATATTAGTATGGTCCTCATACTTGGTGTAGGTATTCAATTGAAGTTACGGACCATCGGGTATAACAACATAATGTGGCATTATACTTTGATGTAAGCTCGGAATTAATAATCGCCAACCCATTTTATTAACATAGTTGCGTTCTAAAAATATTTACATCATCGAGATAAATAATTCTAGAGTAGGATCATAAGTCGTCATCTATATCATTCAATAATATGTCATGAGGTCAATATAAGACCTATCAACTCAATGTCAATAAACCTTAGCAAATAGAGCATAATTATAGTAAGACCTCATAACAATTATCCATAATGTGATATAAAATTGATTATATTTATTTCAAAATGTAATTGAAATAATACCTTGATCATTAATTTCACATGTACATCAAGCACTAAAAGCACCAGGCTAACGAATTATCCTTTCGTAACCCAAACTTGCTTTGCCAAGTATGACAAACTAGACCTCTCTCCCCAACACTCTTCTCTCAAAGATATGATCACCCAAAAACTCTCTCTCAGCATGAGATCACCCAAAAATTGCTCTCTACATGAGATCGCCCAACAATCTCACTCTTGGTGTGAGATAGCCCAAAACTCACCCTTTCGGGGCAACAAGACACTCAAATTCAACAGCATCTCCAAAGCAAATAGGAAAAATTTCTATCTTTTACTCTCGTATACATCAATTACACACTTTCCTTTTACTTTTACACACATTTACTTACTTATACACATGTTACTTTGATTTTTCACATACGGGACTTTGACTACTTTCTCGCTCTTCTTTTATAGGTTTGTCCTTAATACACAACAAGAAACAAATCACATCAACAAGCAAAAGATCCAACAACATGTTACTATGCATACACTTCACCCCTAGGGTCTACTTCCCTTTCCTAGTCTTCATGCTTCACATTGCAATCACTTCACGCTTCACTTTTCCACTCATCATGTTATCGGCAACACTCTTCTCTATAGGATTACAAGGTACGTATCTTCTATTTACTTGTTGGCATGTTGAGTTCTTGGTGTTGTCATTGATGTAAAAGCTCATTAATGACAAATATTATTATGGATGGTAGGTTGATGACATGGAGTATTAGGTGGTTTCATGATGACATGAGGTGATTCAATGAGATTAGCTTGGTCTAGAAGCCTAGTCAAGTGACCTAGATTTCCTAGGTGATGGTGCATGATGGACTAATTTTTTTGTGGTTTTAGAAGCATGTGGAGTATTTTTAGAGAGTTTTTAGGCACTCACATGACTTTCAAGGTGTAGATTCAGTGGAATATTCGGTTGTATGTGCTCATCTAAACCCTGGGTCTAGGTGTTTGGAGGCATGAGGATGAGTTGCAGAGCCATGAGAGCTCATCAAAGCATGAAGGGATGTCATACATGTTTTTAAAGTATGTTAAGACCTTTTAGAGAGGTTTCATGATGAGTTATGAGGTTTTTCTATGATGACCTAGCCTAAACCATGCAAACCCCAAGGACTAGTCATGAAAATGAGATGGGTTGAGAATATAGATGCCTATTTGATCTATCTTTATGATTGGAGATGGTGTAAAGGCATGTCCTAGAGGTGTGATAAAAATTTGGACTCATTTTGAGTAATATTTTGTAAGTTATATTGTTTTTGGTGAAACCGGGTCAAGAAGAAGGTGATTTCCACCTCAAATTGCACCTTCTAATGCTCACCATGAATTATGTGCTTTGCATGAGACCTTGTGGATTTCAAGGATGATTTTTCATTGAGTTAATAAGTTTTCACAAAAATAATGAGCAGGAAAATTTTAAGGAACCTCACAAAAAAACTTATAGAAATCATGGCGAATATCTGTAACTTGATTTTAAAGTAGTTTTGGCGAATGACCCCTGTAACCAATATCATTATTTCAGCGAAAATGGTAAAAATATAAAAAATAGTTAGAAATCGAATAGTGAATCTCCTAAAACTATTTTGGTGAATACCCTCTGTCAAATTTTCTCTCCGGTGTGATCAATGACTCACCACTAACAATGGAACTGGAAGTTGGACTTGGAGCTTTCTTATTGGCTCGCACTTCACAATAACTGACATGACCCACCAAACAATTGACAATACATTGGGAAAATGGTATAAGTGTGGATTTTTATTATTGGTTTATGCTTCAAGGTGACTAACAGAGGATATATGGAGTCGACACTTAATCCCACTGCGAAATCCCTACGTACGTGGTGTTTTTTATTGGTTTACACTTCGTAGTGAAGCATACATGAGATAAATACAATTTAATAGAAAACGGTTCTGTTAAAACTGTAATACATGGAGCCTTATTATTGGATTTCCTTTCACACTCTAACATGGTTCTTTTAAAGAAAAACAACATTTTAACATATCACCGACTCATCGACTCGCCACTAACAATGGAACTTGGAAGTTGGACTTGGAGCTTTCTTATTGGCTAACAATTCACAATAACTGACAGGACCATCCAAACAACTGATAATGCATTGGGAAAATGGCATAAGCGTGGATTTTTCTTATTGGTTTACACTTCAGGGTAAATAAAAGAGGATATGTAGAGTCTAACACTCTGCGAAATCCGTATGTATGTGGTGTTTTTATTTGTTCACACTTCATAGTGAAGCATACATGAGAGAAATATCATTTAATAGAAAATTTTTCAAACACGTATGTATGTGGAGCCTTCTTACTAGCTCACCTTTCACACTCGACATGGTTCTTACAAAGAAAAACAACATGCGAACATATCACCGACTCACCACTAATAATGGAACTTGGAAATTTGACTCGGGGCTTTCTTATTGGCTCACACTTCACAATAACTAACAAGATCCACTAAAAAAATGACAATGCATTGGGAAATTAGTATAAGCGTGGAGTTTTCTTATTGGTTTATGCTTGGGTGACTAACATATGATATGTAGAGTCTGACACTCAGTCCCATTGCAAAATCCATATATACATGGTGTTTTTTATTGGTTCACACTTGATAGTGAAGCATACATGAGAGAAATATTATTTAATATAAAATGGTCTATTAAAACTATACGTACGTGGAGCCTTCTTATTGGCTCACCTTCCACACTTGACATGGTTCTTATAAATAAAAATCTCCACGTGGAATTAACTAGACTAAGAGGTGAAAAGATAATAAAAAATTGAGGAAAATCTTTAATCAATGCAAAACATATAAATTATTAAATGGAAGACTAGACTTCAATGTTACAATTGTATACCACCATTTTAGCATGAGCCACGAATTAGAAATATTTACAAGACTCTTGAAAGGAATTCATGCTCAAGCACCTGGTATTTGAGCTATATCCTATAACCAAGATTTCAAAGTCTAAATTCAAGAGATCACAAGGAAAAACAGAGTATTAGTGTTTTATGAGATTGAGAGCTTTACATGCCTATAGTTGCTCAAGTATTTTAAATTTTATTTCCAATGGAGGCTTACCTACACACTTTCTACTTGGACCAGCTCTTTGGAGATACCGTTTTTGACAAACAAGTCATCGGCTTCGAGCATTATACAACCTTGAAAAAGAAGGTAGAAGGAGCTAGTTTGATAGATGACGATGATGATGCACACCAGGATGAAGCACAATTCATGGCTGATCTAGTGGCCATTAAACAAATTGGGATGCATATTTTAGTTGGAAAACCGAGGTAATGCATTGTATCAACTTGCTTTGGGGTATTTTCATTGATGATGTAAGTTATGTTGATGGAATTATAAAATCCAAAGGAGGAAATTTAATTGCTAATATATCTGAAAAGGCTATTGTTTCTTACTGTCTCCTAGATCTAATATTTAGTTCAATCAAGAAACAATGGAACAATGGGGAAAGAGCAATAACCTTAAGATTGTGCTTAAATATTGGGTAGAGGACCGACTAGTTTCAAGTCCAAAGTCTCAATAGAGAAGATGAATATAAGATCTTTCAGATGTGGAGTGAGAGTGGGAATGGCCCTAATGAATAGAATATTTGGAGTAGTAGATATTGTGCATGTCAATTAAACATGGGTACCCCTGCTAGCCATGATCATTGATGATGAAAAGATACCTAGATCTAGTTGGAGTTATAGCTTTTAACCTCTTCAAAAATATTATGAGTGCCAGGAAGTCGAGAAGAGAGATAATTTATATATGATGTCTTACTTTCTTGATGTCGTGTGTGTAGTCCAACAATTTCTGTGGAGTCCCCAATTGGTCACCACAAGACAATCATATAGTCCCAGGGTCTTTAACAATATGCACATGCATAACTATAGGAAGAACATGGAGGTGATTTGTAATAACTACTACCATGTGATCTACAATGCCATATATGACACCCTTATGCCTAGGGTAAGTCAAAGAATAATCAATTCATTGAGAGAATGGGGAGCTTTTTGGTGTTACCCAGACTATACAGTGATAAGAGTAGAGGGGATTCTCACTATCCCTTTTAGACTACCCAAATATGTTTCAGACAAGCTAGCTGAGAAGGAGATTGTATATCAATTTGTCCATGACATCAATCATGTGGAAAAGGAATAGAAGAAGAGAAAGTATGCTTATTATCTTCTTCCTTTCTTAGTAGGTTCAGCGGTCTTGACTGATTGGAAAAAGGCAAAGAGAATAGAATCCCACATGACATCATTCCACTTAGACTATCATACTTTAAGGAATTTTGACCTGATAGGAAGATTTGGACAATTCTGTAAGCACACTCCTAGCATGGCCACTTACAGCTACAAACATTAGCCTTGAAAGGATGACTGGTTTATAAGGATGAGGTCAATGATCTAGCGGTGGCCATAAATATGAGAAATTTCAATGTTACTTATGCACCTATTGGGCAATAGGCCATAGTTGGTGGATTGGAAGTTAGGCCAGAAGAAGTACAAGTAAAAAGGGAGGATAAGGAAGAATATTTAGATGACGAAGGTACTGATTCAAGACAAATTTAGAAGCTTCTTGTTTGTGTTCCTCCCTCATCAAAAGGAAAATATGGTCCTTCTCAATTTTCTTCTTCTCCAAGGATACAAATTAAAATCCCTACAAGGTCTATTGGGACAGCCACAAGTCCACACATTCTACAAGTAACAAGTCCTCTGGTGAGTATTGTTGCAATTGTGCCTCATATGTCTATTCCTTTTCTTTCTACTTATTCAGTTTTGACTTCTATAGGGATGGTTTCTTCTTCTTCTATTCCAATTCCATCTTCCCTAGGACCTTTCACTAGTATTATTCTCATTTCTACTAGTTCTTCTTCTGAATATGAAGGAGGAGATCATGGGATATTAGATCCTACTAGTTATCAAACTCCTCCTTTCTCTTCCCCTATTTCTACTACTTCTATTGTTTCTCCTTCTCTCCTGGTTTTTTGCTTTTATTTATACTACTTCTATTGTATCATTTTCTCCCCAAGTTGTTGTAGTCACTTCTTTCCCAGCCTGTTGTAGTTACTACAACAATATCAGAATCAATGAGTGTATCTCATACAACCATTTCTTCTAGTTCTACTTCTTTAATTTCTTCTTCCACTCCTCTTATTGTTGTATCTTCTTCAGCTCCAACATCATTTGGTAGTCTTTTCAAAAGACCTTATAAGGCTAAGTTGAAGGCACCAATGCAACCTTCTCCTTCTTTCCTTGACCTTCCTTCAATTTCTCCCCAATTTTGTCGGTTTCTTTATCCACCTTTCCTTCTTTTTATCACACCATATTTTTCCAAAACTTTCTTATCAGTGCACGAATGTTCCACTCATTCCAATTCTCTCTTTCATTCTCATTTCTTCTTTCCAGGCTCCTATGGTCACTCGAGTTTTATGAACCATATCTTGGCCCCCTTTTCCTTAGAAATCACACACCTTACCACAAGTGGTAAGGCCTTATTCTACCTTTCCTTACATAACAAAAATTTCATCTACTACTTCAGAAGGAACATGGACTCCTCCTATTGGGAAAAAACAATGGCTTCTACAATGGCACAACTTGAAGACCCAAAGGTGCAACTCAAGTATGATACTCCCACATGAACCAGGGAAAATTTTAGTGGCGAATATTCGTAATATGGCGAATATTCCATTTTTGAAAATTTTGAAAAGGTGAATTTTTCGCTTTGAGCCGTTGACTGTTTGCCTAAAAATTACACTTTAATTTTTTTAGGGGGCCGCCTACCCTTGAAAAATATCTCCTATATAAACCTAGATTATTCGCCAGTAGAACACTCCTACTTCACATTTTTCAACAATATGATATATCCCGTATTATAGACGCGCTTACGACAGATATTTCTTTGTCGCGCATCAAAAATGCAATGACGCGATGCGCGTCAGCGGGCTTTGAGTGATGCGTGTCAGCGCACCTTAGTGACACACGTCACTCTGGAAGGTGCATTGACGCCATGGCTACCTTAGGCCTCGCGACACGCCGCCACTAAGGTTGTTGACGCCTTAGTGACGTGCATCTGAGCCTTAGTGACGCAGCGCGTCACTAGGGTCCGTTGACGCGTCGTCACTAAGGCCTACGACGCCAGCAACTTTGCATTTTTCGACGCACGACAAGGAAGTACAATAGATATTAATGCATAGCAGACGCACGACAAAGAGTTTTTGATGCGCGACCACGGAGATTTTTGATGAGAAAGAGAGGTGGAGGTCGAACGCGTGCGGACAGATATTTTTTGTCGTACGGCGTCAAAAAAATGTAGTGACGCGTCAAAAGACCTTAGTGACGTGCGTTAACAGACTACATTTTTTTATGCGCGATAGCAAAATCTCTCGTCAACATGCTGTCGCAGCCTTCTCGTCAGAAGTGCTTGATAATCAGGTGAAATTTTTTCATACAACCCCAAAAAATTCACCTTCCTGTGAAACCGTTCGGGATATTCGCTGTATTCTCCACCTCTCGATTTCTAGGAGGTCTCTTAAAATGAACCCCGCATGAACCCTCAAGAGGGTCACAAAGAGGAAGTTTTCCCAAGGAGCTACTCCTATCTACATGGAAATAGAGGAGGACATTTTGAGGATTTCCAAGAAAGCACACACGGGGGAAGAAGTCATGGATGCATACCCCCAGTCAGTTATTGATGCCACTCAAGTAGATGACAATTGACTTGGTTAAGATAATGCGGGATTAGCTTGATGCTCTGCATTCTCAGAATAAATTCAGTGTGCCAAAGAACACTTTTCCCAATGTGTAAATGTCCTTGAGAACTTTGTACCAACTATTAGTTTCTATACAAAGGCATCAAGATGTAGCAGAGAAAGGGTTACAATAAGTATAAGGCCAACACAAAAATATGACCAGGATAAATTCAATGATGGACAAGCTACTAGCTATCATAAACAAGGGTCTTTGTCTCAATGTATTACGAATCAAAAGCTAGGACTTGAATACAAAAAAATCGCATGGCTAACATTTTGAAAGAATTAGGTTATTAGATGGCCATAGTGGAAGGATTGATGATAGAGTTGTGGGGTATAATAAAATATATATATGAATTATTATTTAAATCTCATATTACATATATGCATCAACCTCAAGGAAGGTTAATTTAAAAGTCCATCTTTGAGAAACAATTGCAAGCAAACAAAGTTCTTACTCTAAGTGCTAGATTTTCCCAGGAAGATATGGCTGGGAAGACATTAGATATTATGGCATTGGTGACTTTTGAAAATGGAAAAGTGGAGAAAGCTTCACTTCTGAGTGAAAATTCTAAACCTATCTATAATAGAGTTCCAATACTCATATAAGAAGTGCCTAATCGATGATGTCGCTTATTCTAGACATGTGTTATATATTGAGAATGAGTTCAAAACATGTGTGATTGAACTTCAACATAGTCAAATGTAGTCTACATAGGAAAATTCTAGTGGTCCAGTTGAACCTAATTCGATCTTGAACAAGGAAACTTCTAGTGGTCCTATTATTATGATTTAATATTGATACATCCAGTAATCTTAAAAATAGGATGTATCAAAGCATTCTTGCATAGAATCTATAGTAATTTTGTGTAATGTGTAACTATACTAGTGGTTTACCCTCTAAGGAGGAAAATTGTTTATAAAGAAAGATCTTGTCGAACTTGATTGTCCAAGGATTGTTTCGTCGGTGTTTTTCGATTAATATGTATTACCTTCTCAATTGTATTGCAAAGTTTCTTAGATCCGTATTGATTGATTAATCACTATATATATTTCTTTGTCATGAAATTTTTAGATATGCATAATCTATTTGCATGGTCATAAATTTAACTAGTTTATTGTTTTAATACTTATAGAGATTGTACAATGAAAATCAACATGTGACTTTAAGGCGCACTCGACCTCCCAAGGTCATGTCCGGATAACCGATTGGGAATGGATATATGGCTATGTGGAAGCTATATAAGGCAAAAGGGAAAAATTTGAATAAGGGAAGATCAAGGTAATCTGATGTCTTGTGTGGGCACTAATGGAATTTTTTTGTCTAAGGCAACAATGTATTTTATTACCTACGTAGGTGAGATAGAATGGTCTAAGATGATGGTGGTGTGTAAATGACGGTCAATATGTGGCTCATAAAAATGCTCGCAATGGGTTATAGAAGGCATGGGAATTGTCCTGTGTTTTCCTCGTAGAAATTTCCAGACAAGGTCATGGAAGTGAGAGAGAAAACGTGTGGATAGGACAAGTGAGTGGATTACAAGAACTAGTTTCATCCAAGGTGGTTCTGCGAAAAAATCATAAACTCTATCAGATTTGACGTTTAGGGCTATCAAATGTGAGATGATGGCAAGTGGAAGTGGTGTGGATTGAAAAACCAAGATTCTAAGGCCCATACATGTGTGCAAATAAGATGCGATTTGTTGGGAGACTCGAGGATCATATACTTCGTCTCTTGGTTGTTGAGGACCTTGAATGGTCATGTGTTCAAACTATCAAACTATAAAAGCAATAAACTCGCAAAGTATCTATCAAAGGCAAGGTTGATGTTTAAACCTAGGCCAACTAAGAACACGTGGGGAATTATATTACTTTCCGTCTAATTAAACTATGTTCCTAATTAACGAAACAAAACAAGCAGATTTAAATCAAAACGATTCAATTACTTTCCTCGAATTAATTAAACCTACGTGTTGCCAATAACTAATTAATAAAGGAAATGACTAATTTAATACGTAAAAAAAATATATTCTAATGTTTTTTCTTTTCAATTGAATAATAGAAATGCAGCAAATAAAACAAACTAATTAAACTAATCTAATATTTTTTGATTTTTATGCTTTCTGGAAACAAATAAAGAAATCTATAGAAGAAATATGAAGAAGTTGAAATTTCCTCTACAATGCTATTAACAAAACTAAACAAACAAATAACCTGGTGTGGTTATTTTCCTATGCAGAGTGAATCTAACCTATTCTAATAAAACAAAATATTTTCTAATTTTTGTTTGTGGATCTAAAAATTCCTCTGTTCTACCTCAGAGACACGGGAAGAAGTAAAAGATTCTCAGAAGCACTTCTTCCCCTGAAACTTCCCCGATAGAAATCAAGGATCTAATGAAAGCTTACATATTGAAATGAAATTACAATTGATTCTAAACTAATGCAAGAGCTTTCTTCTAGAAAAATTCCCTTGTAAAACCATATGGATAGGCAGGGAAGTAACTTTCACCAAAAGCTTTATGCAAACAAATGGAAACTACAACAATGAATTTTCTATTGACTTGAATACTCTAATCAAATTGTGAATTGAAATATAAATAAATTAAAGAAAGCTTCAAGAAACTAAGTACATCCCCAACCTGAAGTGTAGAAGCTGCGTGACAAATCCGGTGATGGTTTTTCTCTCATGTTGTCCCTCATCTTATTTTCCAATTTAGTGCTCAGATGAATCCAAGGAACTCGTGTGTTGGGTAGTGCGAAGAAGCGGTGAAGAAGTGTTAGAGAAAGAAGGCCTTACAACTGCAGTTACAACGTAGGTAAGATAATAACATTGTAAGAGAACTAGGCTTGATTGTGTATTTCTTGGCAAGATTACTTGACAAGCATAAAAATGTAATTCACAACAAAATCTCCAACCAATGCTTCAGGTAGAAGCTTGGCTCTTATAGAAAAATGGCAGGGAAATGGTCCAAGCCATTTGGCAGCCAAAGGATGCCACATCACTCAAGGAAGGGGGAGTTAACTCTCAATTAATAGCAAAAAGGGTAAGATGAAGTTGAAATGCATCTATCAAGCCCAAGAACAACCAATTTGATCAAGAAACATGTGCTCAAAGTGAGTTTGAAGGAGTTGACTGCGTTGAGAACACACCAAAAGGCTCTTAAGTAAATGGACACAAAACCGTTGATCTTTGCGGACCAATCAGCTACGCAACCGTTGAGGTGGTTACATAACCATCACTGCGGTGGTTGCATGACTTAAAGTCAAAATCTAAGGAAAAGTTATGTAGAATGATGAAGGAAAGCGAGAAAAACATGGAAATGAGAAAGGAAAACATTCTAGGCTACAAATATACACTACGGATGGGAAATTAGACTCAAACACCATTAGAAAAGATATTAATCATCATTGGGGACTTTGAATCATTCGAGAATGTAACATGTGCAAAAATGGGTGCATACATATTTCCCCCTCGGATAGTCGTCTTAGCAATGAAGAGGCACAAAATGATGAGTCCGAGTATGGTGCTCCTAAATAAGAGAGTTAGAAATTATACGACACGCCAAAGATTATCAACTAACACCACAAAATGATGAGTCTCGAGTATGGTGCTCCTAAATAGGAGAGTTCTTGTCATGTGGTAGGAGATTGATATTATCCAACATTACTTCTATGGTACAATCACGCCGGTGGGCGGATACATGGGAGATCCATTGGCACATGATACTAGTGCCAAACATGACATGAGATTATTATCAGTTTCCTTTGCCCCTATTCCCACCTTACGCAAGGCCATCATTGGCATTTTGGCTTCGCGTTTGGTTAGGGACAAGGGTGGGAACAAGCTACTTTATTATTGGGCTCCGATCATCAAGAACATATAGCAACATGGCCATATTTATGCATGGGGCATAGACATCTTGGGAGATACATACCATGATCTCTATAGGATTGTTAGACTGGGAGATCCCTTAGTCATCCTTCACTTGTTATGGGATGGGTTTACGAGAGGATGATCCCCTATCAGAGGGGTGTTGGGATTGCAGACCCTGGGGCTATCAAATCCTCGAGATGGATAGTTATGGCCCCACAAAAGGGGCACCATCAGCGAGTTTCCACACTCACCACAAATGACATGATTGCATGGCCATATCAGGACATGGTTGGCCTATGGGGAGAGGATGTTGTTATCATGGTAACATACAACACTACCACACAATTAATGGATAGGAACAATAATAGGGTCGAGGTCCATCTAGTTCGAGAGGGTACCCCAACAATTTGGTTTGCCTTACATTAATGCCCTCCCAATAGCTCCTATTGTTTATTGTAGGATTCTAGAGGCTAGAGTCGGCCCCAAGGGTAGGCTCAAGTGGGTCATCGCCATTCCTAATATCTTGATTGACACCTCACAAATTTACCTAGATCTAGCTAAACCAAGGGTTTTACTATAGATTAAGGTCACACCCACGCATAGCGAAAGGATGAGGAGGAGGTCGAGGCGGGGATATAGACCGAGGAGGAGGAAGAGAAGAAGGGTCACGAGGGGGACATGATGATAGTGACACCGAGTGGAGAGCCAGTGGAGAGGCTTCCATAAAGTAGTGAGGAGGTTTAGGGATAAGGCCGAGGCTCGAGACTTTGTTCACGGAGGAGACCATCTCACCTGTGCGAGGAGGAGGGGATGAGCAATCCATTATGGGACAAAGGTGGGTGGCTAAAGGAGATCGAAGAGAGGAGGTTAGAGGAGACGAGGTGCCTATAGTAGCTCCATCTCCACCACCAAAACCAGTAGACCTATCCTAATGACTTAGAAGATTTGAGTAAGTGAACACTCTTTTCTTGAATCTACTATCTAGACTAGAAAGTTTAGTGGATTACGCACCACCTTCTTTTTGGGTTTTTAAAAGTTTTCTAACTCATCATTGTCTTCTTTTATGTTTTGCATCCATTACTTGATGGATGGTAAGATTTTAATCGTCGGATCGTAGTTGACACATTGATCCTTCCCACAGGGGGAAGACACGAGAGGATTTATTTGCAGATGTGGGAAATTGTAGATGGATAGACACCACACCGATGTATTTGTGCCATCGAAGATTTTTAGAGGTTTTGAACAAGGAAAGGAATGAGCTTGTTGCGTATTAGCTAGCTAAGAGGAGACACTAGAAACGACACTCTCGCGAGAGAGACTAACACTGCATATCACCATCCTCGTCTCATGGTCATTCTCATCATTTTTTTCATGGAGGCTCCCACTCACATCATAGGAGTTACAACAGGATTCCTCGTCGTGTTCCTTTGTTCAAACCTCGTAGGGAGGGATATGTTGTATTCCTTATTTCTTTGTTATACTTTTGGACACATATATAGATTTTTTTGGATTTTTGCTCATTGCGATCATTTCAACCACACTTGTTAGTGTGATGGAATTGTACACAAACTTGATTATTATGGATATACACATATGATTAGTTTTGGCTCACATACATTGTGTAAGACTTTATTTGTTTATGAATTGATTCATCTGTGTACTCTTAGATATGTAGAATCTCGATTTTTATATGCTTTTATGAATGTTTGTATGGATGATGTTGATGCAAATGTGTACAGAATGTTCTCTTTCTTTTTGTGTTTTTATATTTATGTGATGCATATGAGAACATATTGCAAATTTAAAACTTTGGTTTTAGAAATATTTGGTATTTCTATTTGGTGGCAAATTTAATGAAAGTAATGCGATAACAAGATGAACCCACTCCATTCTTAACTCCACACAACCATTAAGATGTGAGGGCTCAACAACGAGAGCCAAGAAGGATGTGAGTTATATGACCTTGATGAATGAAAGTAAGAATGAGTTTGCTCTGTAAGTTGAACTAGAATTAGACTCATAGGTTGCCTCCTAATTGAAAAAATATGGTTTTATGGATTTAACTCTCTCATAACTTACACATCTAACTCATTTGCTAGTGATTTTAAAGAACTTAAAGAACTTTTTACTTATTGACCTACTTTCAACTTATTGATTTATCTAAAAGGACCCTTATGTCTTTCCTTATGCTACCACGGTAGGAAGCATGGGATCATCACCAAGGACAAGGCATAGGTGAGTAAGGGTATTTCCTTGTTTCCCAACCTCATGCTACCTGTAGGAAGCATGGGCTCATCATCGAAGAATAGTGGGGCAAAGAAGTGTAGTATTATTTGCAAAATGAAATTGTTTTGTATTTATTGTTTGTTTATTTCATTTTTTTAATTAATTCTTGAACTTTGTGCTTTTGGGAGGGAATACTTGCCCCTAGCCTCAACCCCACACAACCAGTAAGATGCGAGGGCTCACCACCGAGGGTTGAAGTAGGTAAAAAAGTATTCGGGTAAAATGATCTTAGATATATTTTGTCAAAAATATATTTTTAAGGAAAGATGTGACACCAAGAATCTTCTAGTACAAACTATGGGAAAAACACCTAAGCTAGAAACATTTATGAATAGAACTAAGTGTGTAGGTCTTGGTAGGATCAATGTCAAAACTTCATCTACTAGGATGATAAAGAGATTAAGTAGTTTTAGAGATGATATAATGAATAGTTGAAGAAGTATGATTAAAATGTGTTTCAATTCTAATAAATTTTCAAAGTTGTTTGAAAAATAAGTCTTGTATCACAATATTACAATATGATTATGTAGATGATATGCAATGGATGCAGTAGTGTACATGTGGGAATAGAAATGAATCATGCGTAGAAATGTTTAAGGTGAAGTGAATTGAATGATTCACCAAAATCCTCACCTTATAAAGTACACAGATGATACACATCATTCTTATAGTCCTCCATGACCTGATATGGACCTAACCACTTTGGTCTAAAATTCCTTCCTTCGTTAGTCTTTTTGTCGATCCAACTATCTAGTCTTAGCACTAGATCACCTACACATATTTCATGCTCGTAAACATTTTTGTTATCTTTGACGCACCATCTTGTAAATGTAAATGTTATGTCACCGCTTAGCATTAATCCAAGTTTCATCGTGGGTCTCCAATTGAAAAATCCGTGCCTCTCGATATGCATCTTCATCTAAAATTCCTTGCAAAGATATGCGAAGGCTAGGTAGCTTCTAGTGGTAAGCCTGCTTCACATCCAAAGACTAAATAAAATGGGTTTCCCCGTAGGCATTCATACCAACATCCTATAGGCCCACAAGTTCAGAAATAGCTTTAAATGCCAATCACGCTTATTCTCCTTGACTATTTTGAGGAGTATGGACTTCAATGTTTTATTTGTCACCTTAGCTTGTCCATTAGCCTAAGGGTAATATAAAGAGGTTGTGTGATGCAATATTTTGAATTATGAACACAACTCATGTACCTCTTCATTTTTAAAAGACATGCCATTATCAAGATAATGACCTGTGGGACTCCATACATGTAGATGATCTTATTCAAAATGAACTTAGCGATCACAGACCTAGGTATAGTAGTGAGAGGCATGGCCTCAACCCACTTTGTAAAATATTCGTGGTTATAATAATGAAGTTTTGGCCATCTGTTGATGAGGGAGAAAACTTCCCTATCAAATCTAGACCCCAAGTAGAAAAGGGCCAAGGTGTTACAATTGGCTGCAAAGCCTAAGCAGGGATGTGAATCTCATGCATGAATTCTTGACATTTATGGCACTGCATACATATTCTATAGCATCATGTTCTAAGGTGGGCCAAAAATAACCCATCTAATGAATTTTCCGAGCAGTAGCATGCCCTCGAAGTGACCCCCATAGACTCCATTGTGGGCTTCAAAGAGAATATTTTCTGATTCTTCTTCATCTACACACCTCAAAATCATGTCATCGAAGGCTCTGTGATAGAGCACTTCTTCTACAATTACATACTTGGCAGCTATGATGCGTAGCCACCACATTTTTGTGAGGTTTCTCCCTTAGGATACGTATGGTCCACAATGTGATTAATGATATCAGAATACCATGGACATGATACAATGGGAGGCTTTGTTTCCACATAAAATACACACTCATCGGGAAATCTAGGTCCACTAGGTCCCCACAATCTATTGGGTTGTCTACCAACCAATCAACAATAATTTTTCCTTTGACGAACTTCTAGTTGATGAAAGTGAGTTAAAATTCACCCATCAATGTGAGAAAATGTCCATCCTTTGGATAAGGCACCTTGAGTGAAGAAGGTTCGTAGTTTTTTCGGACTTGAAGATCACTCGTGTTTCTTGGTTAAGCATATAATGCCTTAACCTTTTTTTTGCAAAGATAATTATCAGGCATTCTTTCTCCGCTCGCGTATAACATGTCTCATAATCAAGAAGAGTGTGACTAATGAAATAAATGAAACATTCATGATTATCATCATCTTCTTGTGCCAACATGTAAGCTAGTGAAACCTCGGTGGCTCAAGAGTATAAGATCAAGGACAATCAACTTTGGGTGGCATGAGTGTAGGTGGTGACATGAGAAAACGTTTGACTAACTCAAATGCTTCGTGACATTTAGAATTCCACTCTTTACTACACTATTTCTTTAACAAATTATTGATGGGATGGATGACACAAGTTAGATCGGGAATAAACTTATGGATTGCCCCAAGTTTACCCAGAAAAATACCTAATCCTAATTCTTCTGAAGGTGGAGTCATCTCTAGAACCACTCGAATCTTTACTAGGTCTACATCAATTCCTCAAGAAGAAATGATATACCCCAATAGTTTTCCTCCCGTTACTCGAATACACACTTTTCCAGATTCAACGTTACACCGTATTTGATAAGACGAGAGAGGATAATGCAGAGCACCTCAAGGTGATCACAACATTTCCTAGCCTTAAGCAAGATAGGTCATCAATGTAAGATTACACAATCTTATGGATAAGATCATGGAATATATATGTCATTTCTCATTTTGGGTGGCTCTGGCATTTTTCAAGCCAAATGGCATGACTGCGTAGTAAAATTTCCCCAAGGAGTAGTAAAGGTAGTCTTGGTTTGATCCTCCTCGGAGATCCTTATCTGATTGTAGCTGGAGAAGCCGTCCATAAGTGATAATAACTCATAGCCAATCATTGCATCTACAATGACATCGATGGAAGGAAATGGGAAGTCATCCTTAGGAAATGATTTTTTGATGTCTCTAAAGTCGATACAAATACGTATCTTCTCGTTATTTTTAAGAACCGGGATAATGTTAGACACCCACATGGAATAGTCCACTGGTTTAATGAAACTACCTGAAGAAGCTTCATTACTTATTCCTTGACCATTAAAGCCACCTTTGGCTTCATGGGTCATGAATTTTGCTTCATGGGCTTGGCATCAGACTTCATGACAAGGTTGTGAACCACCACATCAGGAGTGATTCCCATCATTTCCTTATAACTAAAAGTGAAGGATTTCAAATTTTATTTAATCATCTTCATATGTGCTTCTATCTCATCTACGGTAAGAGAGGAACTGATTTTTAAGATCTTGGTTCCTCCTCCATCCCTATATTAATATCTATGGTCCCTTCAATCAAAGAGGTGTTACCCTCTTCGAACTCAGCAGGGTGGAGGTAGTTCCAACTCTTCTTCCTCTACCTCATAGATCTCAAGACCTTCCTATGAGGAATAACACAATGTGTGATCTCCAAAGTAGGAGGAAGAGTGGGGTATGAGAGAAAATCCCCTCTTATGGTAGGTAAGATGAATATCGATGTATGCATTGAGGAAATCTAGGATTTCCTCATCATTCTCAACAAATTCCATTGTGGTAAGCTCATTCTCGGCTTCAACATATGTCAGAATCATGTTTATTGGCACTCTTTGAACTAAGGGTTTGGACCAAACCGAGATCAGTAAACTAAATTTCCTTCAAACCCTCCCTTGTACAAAAGTGAGAGGAAGAAGTAGCCATTGAATCGGTTAAGAGGTTTTGTTCTCTATGTATGGCTTTGATATAAATTAAGTCAAAACCTTTTCTAAGCTCAAGGACAGTGGTCTTGTAAAGATTTAGATGCTCTACTCTAGTCTCATAAACTTTTGAGACTTGATTAGCGACAAGTTGGGAGTCACCTAGAACTCTTACACTGTCGACACCCATCCTCTTGGCTATGATGAGACCAAGAAGAAGAGCCTCGTATTTTGTGGAATTTTTATGCATTTAAAGTTTAAATTAAAGGCAAAAGTCATAAACCTCCCATCTAGAGAAGTAAGGATCACACCTACCCTTACATTGTAGTGACACTTCATGCCATCATAGTTTGATAATTCATGGAATCTTCCTCTCTAATTTACGAACCTCAACCATGAAAATCTCTTCAAAGCCATCAGCCATAAGAGTAGTGATCCTAAGAGTACGGACCTATGCCCAAGGATTAAAAAGGAAGAATTATAGGCACATCATTTTCTAGAAGCTTAACTATCTCAAATCGTATTTTTGTTGATATAGTTTCTACTACATTGGCTTTGTTCTCATCAAGATTTATCCCTTCAATCACCTTAGGGGTTTCCAACTTAGTCATTGGAACAAGCTAGGACTTAGGATTTGATCCTTGGGGATTGTTCAACTAATTGGCTGGGAGCTCGAACTCAATATGAACCTCGGGTTTCTTCTTTAGGTTGGCCAAATGGATATCAAATAGCTTTGGGTCACCCTGAACTATTAAAAACTTACCCAAGTGTAGGAATCTGACCTCTTGGAACAACATAGAAGGGATCGCCTTCATTTTATGTATCCAGGTCAATCGAGGATCATATTATAGTTGGTTTCCCAATCTATAATGTAAAACTCATTCAACATAGTCTTTTGTCCAAGGGTAACCAAAAGCACTATAGTCCTAATGGATACTTCTTTAAGGTTATCGTAGTCTCTTAGCGTGTTTCACATTGAAGAACAATTGGTTTCTCCATAACCTATATTTTGAAGAAACAAGAAAGGAACTATGTTGAAAGCAACCATGTTGTCTATCATCATTGCACACTTAACATAGTTGTTATAGATCCAAACCTGGAGGTACAATGCGGGATCATGTCTTTGTGTCAACTCAAAGATCTATTGACATCTTGCTAATGTCGAATATGAAACTAGCATCCTTCTCAGGCTGCCCGGAGGATAGACATAAAATTACATGTGATTACCATGGGCCTTTAGAGGATGGGTGATGTGAATTAAATGGCCAAGGCATAACGCTTCTAATAAATCCTCTCTATGTGTAAGTGAATTATTCAACAAATCCAAAAGGAAATGTGAGAGAAGGTCTTGATCAAATATGTAATGAGATCATAGGCCCCTACTAGTTTGGGAGCCACATGTGTATCATCGAAATAGAAGGATAGATGGGAAGAGGTTGTGAGGAATAATCACAAGTGTGGGTAGCTGCATTGACCTCAGGTTCATTCTCTAACTCAAACAAACCTATGATATTGGTTTGTTTCGACCATCTAAAGGAGGATCCACGAAATGGTTTGATGAAGTAGATGCTTCGTGATCGTTTCTCCCTACGGGCATCCCCTTGTTGGTACCATGTGGGTTAAGCTTTCCATGCTTGGGAGGCATCATAAGGGGGTCTCTATAGACTCCAAAAGGAGCATTCTGAGGGGAAATAGGCCCCATGTGATAATTTTGCATTGGCGCCATAGGATTATCCAAGAACATCTCTATAAAGAGTTTCCTTTGGTCCTCTGGAAGCCATTGTATAAATTTTTTACAATCACGACACGTACGAGCATCATATCCTCTAACCCTATGGAAACCGCAGATATATCGGGATCGTAATCGTGGGGTATTTGATTTTGGTTTTATTACGACCCATAGTTTCTATTATTATTTTGTTGTTAGTTATTAAAATTGAAGTTCGGTAATTTTTCCTTGGTTCGTATTGGTTTGGATGAAAGGAACGATAAGAAGATTGGTCCAAGCCACGATCTCGATGATAATAGCACACCACATTAGATTTGCAAGCGTAAGAAGAGCTAAAATACCATATATGGAAATCCATCATAATCCATAATGATCAATATATTACAATACAATGAATTGAATTACTCAATAAGAAAGATGTACATATAAGAGGAAGGAAGTGCAACTACTACCTAAATCGGTGGTGAAGAACTCCACTAACTCATCGGTAGTTAAGTTAACTCCAAAAGACTAGTAAGCTAACTCTACATAACTGAGAAGCTAACTCAACACAACTAGTAAGCTAACTCCACACAACTAGTACACCTAAACAAGATAACCCAACAAGTGTAGGGCTAACACAAGTGTAAGAATTATCCTGATAAATAAATAAAAGGATAAATAATAACCTACACTAACACCCTCCTATAAGCATAGCTTAGGTGGGTGGAAAAGAAGGTGGGTCCTGACAACAAGGCCTGATGAGGTACCCACATACAATAACTAGAAAAATTGGACAACAAAAGGTACCCAAAACCAGTAATAACAAAGTAGAGCGAGAAAATCCCACTGCAAGATATCCTCATAATCTTAGCTCCAAAACTTGTGCAATGCTGAAGAAGTTTGGTGTGCATTGTGGTTTGAATCCACTACTTAATCATAAACCCAAAAACAATTGACACTGGGCTTCACTAGAATAGCTCCATGTAAGGAGACTATCAATGGAGTGATGTAGAAAGTGTAAAAAAACACCAAACATAATTTAATCAACTACTACAAATAGGTGTGCCATGATCTAAGAACAACCAAGGCAACAAGGTAAGGACACGAGATCCAAATAAATAGGAGTGTCATGATCCAAGAAAAGCCAAGGTAACAAGGCAAGAACACGATACCCGAAGAAGCAGTATCAACACCACACCCTCCCATACTGTTGAATGAGTAGAGTGATACCACATATCTGTATGAGTTTCCAAAATCAACTACTCAAACATTGACAAACTAACACTGGTACTCACCAAAATAGCTCCCCCACAAGAGAGACTATCAACATGCAAAAAAATGTCGAAAATACAAATCCAAAATATCTCAACAAACAAGAGAGATATAAATGTATACACTCATAGATACAAGAATGCAACACCCAAAAGTTTAGGATGTCGGGATCAACCGAAATTGCATCCATAAGTGATTACAACACCCTCCCAAATTTGGCACTTTATAATTGAGTGTGTGTAAACATTACAATGAGAAAAATTACCTTTTAAATTTGAAATGTGTTTTAAAATGTCACCAATGCGTAGATCTCAAAAAAATACACAATTTCAAAACAATGATCACCTTAATCCACCTTAACTCGAGCTACAGATCAAAAGTTATGGGCTCAGAAGGTTTTCTTATTAGAATAATATTTTAATGTTGATCTTTTTTAAAGGTACACATGACACCCAAATGTCCAAAGGGTAAAAGAGTGCATCCACATGATACATGTTTGTGACCAAAGGATAGAAGCCTACGCCCAAAACCTAAAATGTCCAAAGGGTAAATCATTTCATCTAGAGGGTACACGTCAATATCGATAGATAAAAGAATGCACCCGGAGGGTACATATCTCTGCGTCTAGTGGATAAAAAGGCGCATCCAAATTTGAAATATCTATAGGGTAAAATAATTCATCTGGAAGGTACATGCTTATATCCAATGGATAAAAGAATGCACCCAGAGGGTACATATCTACGTCTAGTGGATAAAATACTGCATCCAAAACTGAAATATCCAGAGGGTAAAAGAATGCATCCGAAAGGTACACGCTTATATCCAATGGATAAAAGAATGCACCATAGGTGCAGATCTGCATCCAAAGTGGATAAAAGACTACATCTAAAACTGTTATATCCAGAGGGTAAATGAATACATCCGGAAGTTACATGCTTATATCCAATGGATAAAATAATGCACCCATATTTTTGTCTCAAAACAGGTTGAGTTTGATCGATTCTAGGGTTTTGGCACCTTCCAAATCTAATGTTGCACTCCATTTTGCATAAAAATTCATGATATAGATGTCTACATCATCTATAGCTATGATACCATGACAAGAATGATAACAATATTGTTCCAAGCTGTGATCTCAAATGATAATAACACACCACATTAGATTTACAAAACAGAAGAGCTAAAATACCATATATGGAAATCCATCATAATCCATAATGCTCAATACATTACAATACAATGACTTGAATTACTCAATAAGAAAGATGTACATATAGGAGGGAAGTACAACTACTACCTAAATTAGTGGTGAAGAACTCCCACTAAGCGATACTGGTAGTTAAGTTAACTCCAAAAGACTAGTAAGCTAACTCCACATAACTGAGAAGCTAACTTAACACAACTAGTAAGCTAACTCCACACAACTAGTACACCTAAGCAAGCTAACCCAACAAGTGTAGGGCTAACAAAAGTGTAATAATTATCCTAATAAATAAATAAAAGGATAAATAATAACCTACACTAACATTAGATAACCGCCGGGTAATTAACTAGTACTTGGGTCTGGACATACCGAGATGGGGAGGAGGATGACTAAATCCTGTCATTAACGAGGAATAAAGTTGTTACTCCTTTGATTATTGACATTCACATTGTTGTTATTGTTATTCATGTTCTTAGTGTGTTTGACATTTGACTTCTTGGATTGGTCGGATTACACCATCTGTCAGAAGCACCAACGTTCTTATTGAGGACTTTAGGTCCTTGGTTATTGTTTGAACCATTCGGGTAGTTTGAATTACCCTGAGAGGGGTTGACGAGTCTCCCATTTGGGCCATAATTTTTCTAGCCACTATCAATCGCCGCTTGGTCAATGCGGAGATCACCCTCTAAAACCTCCTTGTAGCTTCTAAGAGGAAACTTTTGAACCTCTTCCTTGGTTTCTCGGTTAAGATAAGGAAATAACAAGTCACAAAGCTCCATTTAGTCTATGTTTGGAGTGCTATGCCCGAGGAGTAGAGGACATTTCGGCATCTCTAAATGAAATGGGTGATAGATTCATTATGCTCTTGCTTGATATGAAGGAATTCTCTTATTCTTGTCCTTAAAATTTTGTTCATATAAAAATCCTTTTTGAACTCCAAAAAAATTCTTGAACGAATGGATCGAGGCTTACGGTATCCTATAATACCAAATCAATACCAATACCATCAAGGGTCTTGGGAAATTTTTAACTACAATTGCATCCCATGGGAGCAGGATATCTAACAAAATGAGTTACATATGCTTTAATATGCACATTTATGTCCCCTCCCTTTAAATTTTTGGCAAGTTAGGAAGTGGTTTTGGAAGCATTACGCTTTGTATGGTAAATTCAAGGGGCTCCTTGAGGTATTCAACATATGTGCCCAATGTGTAAGACTCTACCATGGACAACCCTTGATGGGGAGGTGGGGGAGGAATGAGAGGTTGATATGGCACAACATAAGCATTCATAGGGGCATAAGGCATCCTCTCGAGGTTGATCATAGAAGACGAGAAGAGAAAACATATTTCCATGTGGTGTCTTAGAATACATGTGGAGGTATGGGGACATTATTTTGGTATGGAGTAAAAGGTGCAAAACCAGGGAACACCGCATTTCCAGTTAGAATGGAATTTGAGAACACACTTTTAGTTGGCTCTTGTGGAGGGTACCCATACGAAGTGTGAGAGGGCATACCTAACATGCCCGAGATATAATAAGAAGATCCCGGGGTCGGGGACACCCATGTAGACCCGAGAGGGGGAGAAGGTGTCGAGGGCACATAAGCAAAGTTTTGCACATAGTGGGGATCTTTCCTTTCCCTGCAAAAGGTGTAGCATGAGGAGGTTGGGAAAGCTCTAGCTCCCTAACTCTATCCACCAATGTCGAAATTACATCACCCAAAGATGGTGTTACATTCGACCTTTTCTAATATTGAGCCTTGTTAGGAGGAAAAGGCACATGATGTCCTACTATAAATTTCTCTCTGGGAGACCACCCCTCTTTAGATGTATTTTCCATTGTAGGAGGAGGGTAGTAGTGTTGTTCTAAAGCAGAGCATCAATATACCCTTGCATCCTTTCTAAATACCGATATATTAAATTGAGATGCTCATCACTTGATTGAAGTGTTCCATGAATTCATCATTAGTCAAGAGAAAGGAGGAAAAAGGATCAGACTGCATGCTGATTTGGGGTCTTAACAAGACCCAAGGATAGAAACCTTGTTCTCTCGGTGAATGTCATGTTGTTCGAGTTGGAGAACTCGGTTGATCGATCTCCTCAATCCTAATAGATGAACCATTGTTGGCACCTTGAGGAGAAGTGTGAGGGGAAGGTAAATTGGATGAGTAGTTATCAGCTCGGCTAGATAATGAGCGCGATTGTTGCGTGCACCCATATGGTAGTAATACGCCTCAAAGCCAAAAATGGGTCCTGTCGTATTCTTGACTGACACATATTCGGGGGTTATATAAATACCTATAGAATAATGGGAGAGGAGAAGGATGAATGAAAGAAGATAGAAACAATGGAAATGAAAAGGAACTAATCTTTGACGTTAGGTTCACCAATTCTATACTATTGAAAAATCAACACATGACTTTCAGGTGCACTTAACCTCCCGAGGTCATGTCGGGACAACCGATGTGGAATGGATAGATGGCTATGTGGAAGATATATAAGGTGAATGGGTGAAATGTGAATAAGGGAAGATCAAGGTAATCTGATGTCTCATGTGGGCACTAATGGAATCTACTCATCTAAGGCAAAGTAAAATCTTGTCTTACTGCATAGGTGAGATGGAATGGTCTAAGATGATGGTAGTGCGTAAATGACGGTCAATATTTGGCTTTCAAAAATTCTTGCAATGGGTTTTGTAAGGTGTGGGGATTTTCCTACGTTTACCTTGTAGAAATTTTCAGACAAGGTCATGGAAGTGAGAGAGCAAACGTGTGGATAGGAAAAGTAAGTGGATTACAGGAACTAGTTTCGTCAGGTGTGGTTCCGCCTAAAAATCATACACTGTTGGCTTCAAAGTTCAAGGATTTCAATTGTGAGATGATGGCATGTGGAAGTGGTGTGGATTGGAAAACCAAAATTTTAAGGCCCGTGTCAATGTCTGTGTGTAAGTAAGATGCATTTGGTTGTGGGACTCGGGGATCATATACTTTGTCTCTTGGTTGTTGAGGACCTTGAATGGTCATGTGGGATGTGTTCAAACTATCAAACTAGAGAAGCAATAAACTCACAAAGTATTTGTCAAAAGACAAGGTTGATGTTTAAACCTAGGTCAACTAAGAACACATGGGGAATTGTATTACTTTCCATCTAATTAGTCTATGTTCCTAATTAACAAAATATAAAAATTAGATTTAAATAAAAAGATTCAATTACTTTCCTCAAATTAATTAAACCTATGTGTTTCAATAACTAATTAATAAAGGAAACAACTAATTTAATACATAAAACAAATATATTCTAATGTTTTTGTTCTTTTCAATTGAATAATAGAAATGCAGCAAATAAAACAAACTAATTAAACTAATCTAATATTTTTGGATTTTTATGCTTTCTGGAAACAAATAAAGAAATCTACAGAAGAAATATGAAGAAGTTGAAATTGCCTCTACAATACTATTAACATAACTAAACAAACAAATAACCTGGTGTGGCTATTTTCCTGTGTAGAGTGAATTTAGCCTATTCTAATAAAACAAAATCTTTTCCAATTTGTATTTGTGGATCTAAAACTTCCTTTGTTCTACCTCAGAGACACGAGAAGAAGTAAAAGCTTCTCGAAAGCACTTCCTCCCCTGAAACTTCCTTGTAGAAATCAAGGATCTAATGAAAGCTTACATATTGAAATGAAATTACAATTGATTCTAAACTAATGCAGGAGCTTTCTTCCAGAAAAACTTCCCTTGCAAACCCATAGGGATAGGCAGGGAAACATATTTCACTAGAAGCTTTATGTAAACAAATGGAAACTACAACAATGAATTTTTTATTGACTTGAATACTCTAATCAAATTGTGAATTGAAATCTAAAGAAATTAAAGAAATATTCAAGAAACTAAGTACATCCCCAACCTGGAAGTGTAGAACTGTGAAAAATCCAGTGATGGTTTTCTCTCGTTGTCCCCTCAGCTTCTTTTCTAATTTAGTGCTCAGATGAATCCAGGAACTATGTTGGGTAGTGCAGAAGAAGTAGTGAAGAAGTTGGAGAAGGAATGGCTTGCAGGAAATTTGGTTACAACGTGGGTAAGAGAATAAAAATGCAAGAGAACTGGGCTTAATTGTGTATTTCTTGACAAGATTACGGTAGCATAACAATGCAATTCACAACAAAAATCTCCAACCAATGCTTGGGTAGAAGCTTGGATCTTATAGAAAAATGGTAGGGAAATGGTCTAAGCCATTTGGTAGCCAAAGGATGCCACATCACTCAAGGAAGGGGGAGTTAACTCTCAATTAACAACAAAAAGGGGAAGAGGAAGTTGGTACGCATCTATCAAGCCCAAGAACAACCAATTTGATCAAGAAATATGTGCTTAAAGTGATTTTGAAGGAAGTGACATGCGTTGTAACTAGCCAAAAGACTCTTAGGTAAATGTACATAGAACCACTAGTCTACGTAAACCGGTAGTTACGCAATCGTCGAGCGCGACGCAACCACCACTTAGGGAGGACATGTGGTTGCACATCCGTCGGGTTGGTTGCGTGACTTAAAGTAAAAATATAAGGAAACGGCTGCATAATGATGAAGGAAAGTGATAAAATCATGGAAATGAACAAGGAAAGCATTCTAGGCTACAAATATACACCGCATATGGGAAATTAGACTCGAACACCATTGAAAAGATATTAATCATTATTGGGGACTTTGAATCATTTCAACAATGTAGAACATGCAAAATTGGGTGCATACAGAGACCTACTTGCACTATCAAGGTTATAATGTGAACAAACTTTAATACTTAGCACTATAATGACCAAAAAAATATACTTAACAAAGATATGACATTGTTAAGACTTAGTGATGCAAGATTATCTACACCATGTCAAAGTATCATTTGAAACATATTCAAAAAGATGCCAAGAATTCCATTGATTTTAGAATAGCTATGTTTTGACCTACTTTAATTTCAATTTTTACATTTGTCTTTTCATTTTATCTTTCTATAGTATTCCCTATCAAAATATTGGATATGGAAAAGGCATATGATAGGGTTTCTTGGAGTTTCCTAGACAAAATTCTAAGGAAATTTGGCTTTGATAATTATTTTCGGAGTTTTGTCAATGCATGCATTTCAAGTGCTTGGTTTTCTATCCTTCTAAATGGGCCCCCTTGTGGGTTCTTCCCAAGTTCATAGGGTTTGAGGCAAGGGGGTCCACTTTCCCCATTTATTTTTATTTTAATGGTTGAAGCTCTAAGTAGGAGATTAAATGATGAAGCCAGTAGAGGAACAATCAAAGGTATATCTCTGCCAGGAGTGGAAAATGTCTCACATCATCATTTTGTTAATGATACAATATTGGTGGGTGAAGCCTCGGTCGGGAAGTAAATTATTTTAATATGTTTCTAGATGACTACATGGAGGTTTCTAGGAAGCTTGTCAACTATAGAAAAATCCATTTATTTTCTAAATACTCTGGATAGTAGGAGCAAGAAGATTGCAAAATTTCTAGAATGTGACATCAAACCTCTTCCCTCCTTCTACTTGGGTATGCCATTAGGGGAAAAGAGACCCTCGGTGGTGAATGGAACTTCCTAATAGAAAGGTTTGAAAGGAAATTGGCTGGGTGGAAAGCTAACCTTCTATCACAAGTGGGAAAAGTCATTCTTCTTAAGATCTCCCTTCAAAGCCTCCTGGTGTATGTGATGTCTCTTTATCAGCTCCCTTTGAAAGTTGTTGAAAAACTTGAAAGTATTAAAAACACTTTCCTATGGAGTGGTACAAAAAGTAAAGATTGTATCCCATTGGTAGCATGGAAAAGAGTGTGCAAACCAAATAAGATGGGGGTTAGGCCTTAGAGACTAATTAAAATGAACAAATATTTATTAGCCAAAATTTGTTGGAGGATAATTAGCGAAGGTGTATGGACTAAGATTCTTAAAAATAAATATTGGGAGGATGCTAATGACGAGAGATGGATTTTTAAACCGATTCTTTCAATGGGTCAAGTATTTGGAAGGCAATAAACTGGGCTAAGGAAACATTGGAAAAAGGGTGTAGATGGAAAATTGGAGATGGTACTAAAATTTTGTTTTGGAAAGATAAGTGGGCTGAAAATTTCAAGTTAGAGGATAAATTCCCACTAATATCTAAGTGTTGGGGTTAAAACACCAAAATATAAAAACAAGAGACATAAATCAACATTAGATTTAACTTGGTTCACCCAGTGTGGGCTACGTCCACCAAGAAACAAGACAATCTATTATCCAAAGCTTTGACAAGATATACAATGAAGATTTACAATCTTCCACACCTCTCAGATGTTTAGTACTTTCTTTCTATCAAGCTTTTTGCTTCATCACCAAGAATTCTCTCTCACATAATTATCTTGTAATTATGATCCACAAACCTTACTTCTAAACCCTAATTTTAACTTCATATAGTCGTTTATAGACTTAGGGCACTTAGCCATGCAATTACAATTAATAAATCTATTTTAATGCTAAAAATAGATATAATTCCCGAGAGTTAATTAAAACTTCATCGCATAGGTAACCGATGCCGGTTCTACCTAACTATTGCCGATTCCTACTTGCCCTTGACCGATGTCGGTCTTCCCTGACCGATGTCGGTCTGCCCTTAACCGATGTCGGTTACTGTGTTTTCCAACAAGTTCCAATTACATGCTAAAATGAAGTAATTGAGCTCCACAACTCAACAATCTCCCACTTGGAGTTTAATTACTGCACCATACTGTACAATGTCATTCTTGGATTCTTCCTTAGCTTTGTTTCTTCCTCTTCAAGTCTCAAACTTGAAGACCAACAGAAGTGGAGTGTAGCTCCAACTTCTCCTTTGCTAATGGCTTCATTAGCATATCCACATGGTTCTTTCTCGTATGAATCTTTTCCATATTCAACTGTCCATCCTCCAATACCTATCGTATGAAGTGATACCTCAATTGAATGTGTTTCATTCTCGAATGAAACATTGAGTTCTTTTCCAAATGAATTACACTCTGACTATCACTAAACAGTTTACAATCACTTTGCTCCTTTCCCAACTCTTCCATGAACCTACTCATCCATATCATCTCCTTACTAGCCTCTGTAGCTACTGAAACATACTCTGCCTCTAAAGTAGACAAAGCCACAACCTTATGTAATCTCAAAATCTAGCTAACTGTTATTCCACCTACTGTGAAAATATATCCAGTAGTGCTCCTCCTACCATCTAGATCTCCAGCCATATCCGAATCAACATAGCCACGTAATGAAATATCCGAACCTCCATAGCATAACTGCATGCTAGATGTCCCTTTCAAATACTTGAGTATCCATTGGATTGCTTTCCAATGCTCTTTACCTAGATTAGCCATATATCTACTCACAACTCCCACTGCCTATGTAATGTCTAGTCTAGTACAAACCATAGCATACATGAGACTCCTAATTGTTGAAGCATATGGTACTCGTGTCATGTATTTGACCTCCTCATGTGATGAAGGACATTGATCTTTGCTCAATTTAAAGTTTCCAGCCATAGGTGTGCTAATAAGTTTTACATTTTACATGTTGAACCTTTCTAACACCTTGTAGATATAATCCTCCTGAGACAAATATAATTTCTTATTTTTCCTGTCTCTATGTATTTGCATGCCAAGGATTCTTTTTGCAGCTCCTAAATCCTTCATAGAAAATGTGTGAGCTAGATTTCTCTTAAGCTCACCAATGTCCTGCATACTAGATCCTGTAATAAGCATATCATCCACATACAGTAACAAAATAATATAGCTCCCATTTTCAAGCTTCTTGAAATAAACACAATGGTCAGATTCACATCTCAAGTAACCATGCTCATGCATAAAACTATCAAACCTCATGTACCATTTCCTTGGAGCTTTCTTGAGCCCATATAGGCTCTTTTTCAACCTGCACACTAATTTCTCCTTACCCTTGACTTCATACCCAAACAGTTGTTGCATATAAATCTCTTCATCCAAATCACCATGAAGGAAATCCGTCTTCACATCTAGTTTCTCTAAATGTAAATATTCTACTGTAACTAAACTCAATACAATACAAATAGAAGTCATCTTAACAACAGAGAGAAAATATTTCACCAAAGTCAATACCTACTTTCTGTGTAAATCCCTTTACTACAAGCCTTGCCTTGTACCTTTTCTATCCACCCTCTTCTTCCTTAATCCTATAAACCCACTTGTTCTACAATGTCCTCTTACCTATTTGCAACTTAACCAAATCCCAAGTTTGGTTCTATTCCAAGGAGTCCATCTCCTCATCCATGCCATGCTCCCACTTGAACATGAGTCTTATCTGCATTACTTCTTCAAAGCTCTCTGGTTCACCACTATCAGTCAATAATAAATAAAATAGAGAAGGTGTAAATCTTTCTAGAAGTTTACTTACCCTTTGTGACCTTCTCATGAGTTTGGGGTACCGGAGGCTCAATCTGGGCCTCCTGGACATTCCTATCCAAATTTGACAGTGACTAACGTCGGTCACCTCTAACCGACGTCGGTTTCTGCTAATCGATAAAAGTTTGATCCTCTGTAACCATCGGTGGTTCATCTAACCGATGCCGGTCAGGGACTAACCGACCATAGTTACTGTGTATTTCTGTAGGTGTTTCTTTAAAACCCGAGAGTTCATTTTCATCAATAAACTTCTCAATTTTCTCATCCTTGGGTACCAAAATTTGATCCATGTACATTCTCTTTTCATTCCATTCAACATCACAACTCCTAATAATTTTAGAATTCTCTAAATCCCAAAAACGGAAACCAAAATCACTAGATCCATAACCAATGAAAGTGCACCTCTTGGATTTTGCATCAACTTTTTCTATTTTCCTTATCAACATGCACAAAAGCTTCTGAACCAAAAACTTTAAGAAAAGAAAGATCTACCTCTTTTCCGGTCCAAAATTCCTCTGGTATTCCTCCATCTAGTGAACTTGAAGGCCCATGGTTAATCAAATAAACCATGTATCAACTGCTTTTGCCCAAAACTGCAAGGGCAATCTAGAATGTATCCTCATACTTCTAGCATGTTCCATGATTGTCTGTATTCATTCTTTCTGCAACACCATTCTCTTGTGGTGTTCTTGGAACCATTCTTTCTCTACGTATCCCATTCACTGAACAATAATCATTGAAAGACTTGCTATAGTATTCACCACCATTGTCAGATCTAAGCACTTTAACTTAGAATTTGATTCATTCTCAACAAGGGCTTTCCATCTTTTAAAAGTCTCAAAAACATCATATTTACATTTAATACAATAAACCCATACCTTTCTTGTAGCATCATTAATGAAAGTAACATAATATTGGATCCTCCATGAGAAGCTACTTGAGCTGGTCCCCACACATCTGAGTGTACAAGATCCAATTTCTGCTCCTTCTTAGTTGCCCCAACTTTGAGAAATATCACTCTCTTTTACTTTCCAAAGATACAATGCTCACAGAAATCAAGATCTAAATCTTTCAAATATGATAACTTACCCTTAGCCTTTAAGATCTGCATTCCTTTTTGACTCATATGACCCAACCGATTATGCCACATGCATGCATCTGAATCTGAAGTAGATAATGCAGAAAAAGAATTAATAATATAGGTAGATAAATATAACGTTCCTACCTTCTTACCTCTTACCACAACAAAAGCACCCTTGGTGACTTTCCAAGAGTCTCTGTAAAAGTAACCATGCAACCAGATTCACCTAGTTGCCCTTGCAGAAATAAGATTCCTCCTGAGGCTTGGCACATGCCTCACATCTTTCAATACCCATGTATTTCCATTCTGTAATTTTAGATGAACTTCCCTTTACCAGTAATATTGCAAGGTTCATCATCACCCAAATAAACATGCCCAAAATTTCCCTGGACATAATTTCTTGAAATAACCCTTATTAGGGGTTGCATGGAAAGAAGCTCTGAATCTAAAACCCATGATTCAATTCTATTATCCAAAGAAAGAATAAGAGCATCTTGCATTACCTCTGATGAAGCAAGATTCACCTCTTTACCTTTGTCTGGTTGTTGATTCTCTTTATCCTTTGACCAACAATCTTTCTTTGCATGTCCTTTCTTTCCACATTTCCAACAAGTAATTCCCTTACTTTTGGATTTAGATCTGCTTTCCCTTGACTTTGATTTCCCATTACTCTTACTCTTGGATCTCTCCTTCTACCTGCCCCTACTTTCTACATTCAAATCATTTCTAGATGATGTTTCCTCTGTACTCTTCCTACGAATTTCTTCATTCAAGATTATACTAACCACATCATCAAACTTCAAAATATTATTAGCAGATGTTGTATTACTAACATACCCATTACAAGTTGTCCCAACTATCAGGAAAATAACATAAGAATAAAAGTCTTTTACTTCATCATCAAATGGTATAGCAACTGATTTTAACTAATTTACAATAGATTAGAAATCATTCAAATGACTAGAGGAAGATTCACCTTCATGCATCTTAGAACTAAATAGTTTCTTCATCAAATAAACTTTATTTGAAGCACTAGGTTTTTCATATAAATTAGCAAGAGATTTCATTAAGTCTCTATCAGTAGAAGCCACTTTTGTAATATTGGAAGCCATGGATGCTGCCAAGCTCAATCTTATAGATCCCAAAGCCTTTCTATCAAGAATCTTCCATTCTTCATTAGTCATCTTCGTAGGTCTAGACTTCTCATCCAACGGTAAGTACAAATCTCTTTGATATAGATAATCCTCAATCTGCATCTTCCATAATTGATAATTTCAGCCGTCAAATTTCTCTACCTTGTATTTATTATCTTTTGCCATTGTTGTAGCTCCCACTCAATTAGAAAACCTCTTGTGAGTAAATCTATCAACACACAAAACCCTCAAACAAAGCTCTGATACCAGTTGTTGGGGTTAGCACACCGGTTGTACAGATAATATATTAGATCTAAGCATACATGCAAATAAAAGTGGATATTCTACCAGAAGAAATATATAAAACAAGAGACATAAATCAACACCATATTTAACGTGGTTCACCCAGTGTGGGCTACGTCCACCAAGAAACAAGCCAATCTATTATCCAAAGCTTTGACAAGATATACAATGAAGATTTACAATCTTCCACACCTCTCAGATGTTCAATAATTTCTTTCTATCAATTTTTTTCTTTTTCACCAAGAATTCTCTCTCACATAATTATCTTGTAATTATGATCCATCATTACTTCTAAACCCTAATTTAACTTCATATAGTTGTTTTTAGACTTAGGGCACTTAGCCATGCAATTACAATTAATAAATCTATTTTAATGCTAAAAATAGATATAATTCCGAGAGTTAATTAAAACTTTGTCACACAAGGTAACCAATGACACGATTCTTCCTAACTGTCATTGTCATTTCCTACTTGCCCTTGACCGATGCAGTCGGTCGACCGATGCCGGTCTTCCCGACCGACCGATGCTAGTCGTGTTTTAACCGATGTTCCGATTATTTGTGTTTTCCAGCAAGTTCCAATTACATGCTAAAATGAAGTAATTGAGCTCCACAACTCAACACTCAAGTTTAGAAGAGTAAAATATGGGACTCGGTGAAAACAAATGAGGGAAGAAGGGTGTTTTTTGATGGAGACATCTAGAGATGGAAATAATAGATTCATCATAGGAAGGACCTTAAAAGGAAAATGGAAAGTTTTGAATGATTTTCTTCATAATGGTATTCAACAACTTTAAAAAATGAACTAGATAGAATTATAAGTGTACAAAGAAGAAAATGGTCATTTTGAAGGAAATCTACATGCTCAAAAATTGAAGGATAAGTGTTGTCCTCTTTGATTCATGAATTTTGTAAAAATATGGAATAAAAATATTATCCCTACGTTAACATGTTCAATTAGGATCATCGTAGATTTGTGATCAATAAGATTTAAACAATAGATAGATCAAGTTTCACGATCAAAAAAGATAAGTGTAAGATTGTCAATATATGGTCATATATAGATGTTTTATGTGAAATGGATATATCACATAAAACCATATTTTTATGGACTTCACAATTTCTGAGATTTTGATCAATCCTTTATTTGTATAATTTTTAAAAATTTATGGTAAAAATGAGGTCAAATCATTGAGGTCTATAAAAGGAAAATATTCAGTAATATGATTTTTTTTTGAAAAGGTGATTTTTCAGAGTGGGTCGGTGTCCTATTCACCTAAAATATACAGTATATTTTTTTGGGGGTCGGCTTCACCTTCATTTGAAAACATCTCCTATAAAAACCTAGGTGATTCTAGGTAGTATACCTCAAGTAGCTTACCAAATTACCAATACCATGAAGTTTGAACTCGCATACTCTTAAGCACCAGAGATTGTTGTTAGCCTGTTAGGGTTAGTTGTTGATGCGTGTGACAGGGATATAGTTGATGCGCGACAAAGAGTTATTATTCAGACGTGCGACAAGGAGATATATATGCATGACAAATGTGAAAAAGGAATAGTTTGATGATGCGAAGAGAGAGTTTGAGTGTGATAAGGCATAGGTAGTTGATGCGCGACAAGGGCAGAGTTGATGCGTGACAGAGACCTCAGACAGTGGATGCCTTCATGACATGTGACATGATAGTCGACGATGCCTGCTGACACCACAGGATTATCGATGACCTTTTGACGGACTGTGTTGACCTTGACACACAACAGTCACTACTTGGTTCTTTTGTTGACGCAGACTCTCTTCAGAATAATGGAAGGTGCTAGTCTAAGAATGCGAAGACCCTAAAAGTAACTAAGAAATCTCAGAAATCACTCTTCAAGTATTTTGGAAACTCTCATGGATATAGATATTGAAAATACCAACCATATAGATGCCACCACAAAGAATCAGAATACTGACTGTGTGGAAGGTATTATTGAGGTGGACATGCATTCTGCACAGTATCAAAGTCAAACAAATGACACCTACGATAATATGCCAGATCTTGAAGATATTGTTCCTGTTGGGGTGCAACTAGAAGTGCATCAAGATATCACACATACAAATACTCAAGCAAAATGGAACACATAAATCAAATTCAAATTCGGTCCAAGAAAGAGGAAACCAGGTGATTGTGATATTGCTCAAAATTCTACTCAAAAAAGTAAAACATTGAAAATGAACAAGAATATGTGGACCATTGGTAGGACATACAAGTTTGATTGGGCAGCTAAATTTCCATTTATCGAACCTATACAATCATCTAATTCTGAAGAGATCCCATCTGAATGTACATGTACAATATGTACATGGAAATTGGGAAAGCAACAAAAATGCAAATGAAGCTGGACACTATAGAAAAACATTGTGGAAAACAATATTTGATTGTAATGGGGCGGATGGCCAGAAAATCAAAACACACAGGTGGAAAACTGAAAAAGAATGCATGCATGTTAGATACGCAATGGAATATGAGGCAGAGCAGAAAAAACACAGACATCTCTTGGAAAAGGGAGGAACGATCACATCGCATATTGGTAAGATGAAACAAACAAATCTACATGCAAAACTCATACAATTCTCTACTCTATTTCACATACTAAAAAAAGGAAGACCGATTTCAGATTTCCTCGATTTCAAAGTTTTGTATCAATATAATGGAATGTTGAACGTACCTCAGTCTCATTGGTCTAAAAGTAGTGGATGGGAAATGGCAAAATGCCTTTCGATGATAGAGAAGGAAGATTTGAAAGAGAATGTAAAAAAATCAAAGTTTATCTCTCTTTCAATTGATGAAGTGACAACAGTCAACAACACTGCATGGGTATGTATCCACGTCTATACTTTAGAAAATCATATAAGGACACCTCATCTGTTGGGTGTTATGAAAATGGTTGAAAACTGCAATGCCGAAAACCTACATAAAATAGTTGTTTCTCATTTGAAAGATATTGCTGGAATGACTGATTATGAAATTGCTATGAAGTTGGTATGCATTGGAGCAGATGGTGCATCTATCATGCAGGGTCACCGAACAGGGTGTGTGTTAGATTACAAACAACAGTGGCCCCATATATGCTACCAATTCACTGTATGGCTCACATAATGAATTTAGCGTATAAAATGGTAAGCAACCACGAAAATGTTGCTAAATTAGAAGACCTTATAAGAGAACTTCATGCCTATATGTCAAGCAACCCAAAGTGATTTCTTGAGTTCCATAAATTTGCAATTGGAATTACAGATGGCAAAAACTTCTGAAAGATGTTGAGACTAGATGGATCTCCTTGTATGAACCTGCATGCAGAGTTCGTGAGGAGTATCCTTCGTTGGTTGGTTTCATGCACAAATACCGTCATGAAGTTGATAGGGCAAGGGACTTGTTGTTCCATTTAACTGATTTGGAGACATTGCTTACATTGGTTGGTATTCTTCCAATGTTGCAGCAAGAGATCAATACACTGATGAAGCATGCACAGGGAAGATTAATCTATATTGTGGATTTTATATGGATGAGAAAAATGGTATGTCAAAGTCTTGATATCTTGTATTATTCCCAAGATAGTTTTGATACACCTATTTTTGAGAATTGGAAAGCTTTATTAGATCTTAAAATCCTAGTAACTATTTGAGATTTAATATCCACGATCACCTCTGCATCATTGTTAATGGGAGGGACATACCACTGCACATTGTGCAAAAATGTCAAGATATTACAGGATCGGAATGAGAAGATGTTCCCGTGACACGTAATCTCTTTGAGTCTGTTATAGTTGAAACAAGAATAAAGCTTAAGAAAAATTTCAGAATCCTTATCATCATAAATTAGAGAACGTTTCTCCAAAGATAAAATTCTTGAAGCCATGGGTGTGATGAATCCTAATTTTTGGAATACTGAAGGTGGTCGTGCTGACTTTGTAAGAAAGCATTTCCATAAATCCATGGGTACAATAATGGAACATTTCACAAAGACTTCAGAGTTCAAGGGAATGGAAATCAAAGGTATATTGAATGCTGATTTATTAAAATTTCAATCAACAAATTTTGCAACAACAATGAGGAACCAATATAAAAATTTAGACGAACCTTCTGAAAGTGGTGCTATTACAAGGTCTGTGGTGAGGAATCTATCAAAGTTCTATCTTACAAGAAGATATCAAGTGAATATTTCAGATTATATGAGTTATGCCAAACAATGATTTTGGGGTCTGTGGAGGATGAAAGGGTTTTCAGTGCACTATCATTTATAAAATCAAAACTGAGAAACAAGTTGGATAAAAATCTAGAAAGTTGCATGAGGTGTTATGTTTCTCGATACTCCATGGAAACCTTTCCTTTCGATAGAGCAATTGCGCATTGGAATTCCCTTTGCAAAAGAAGAGGTGTGAATAATACAAGCTACAAGTACAACTGTTCCCAACGTTGAGAGTGGAATTGGCACATCGTCACACTCTACAGAAGAGAACATCGAGTTTGAAGAAGCTATTGATAATGGATTGTTTCAACTTTAAATAGGTATCTTCTTCACCTTAATCTTATTGTTTGTCACTTTACATTTTTTTCAGCTCTTGTTATCATTAAAGATGTTACAAGTCTATATATTTAAATTTATTTAACTACAATCTTTTTTTTTTTTTTGAAAACGTGGGTTGACATCCATCCGAGGAAGCTGGTACTTCTCAGATTGACAATGTCAGGCAACTCACCCATCTATCTACTAATCCATTTCTCGTGTTGAGTTTTCTTAAAACACAGATCTAGCACATTACCAGTGGCAGTGATGATTTCAACTTTAAATAGGTATCTTCTTCACCTTAATCTTATTGTTTGTTACTTTACATTTTTTTCAGCTCTTGTTATCATTAAAGATGTTACAAGTCTATATATTTACATTTATTTAAATACAATCTTTTTATTTTTTTGAAAACGTGGGTTGACATCCATCCGAGGAAGTTACTTCTCGGGACTGACAATGTCAAGCAACTCACCCATCTATCTACTAATCCATTTCTCGTGTTGAGTTTTTTAAAACAAAGATCTAGCACATTACCAGTGATGATTTCAACTTTAAATAGGTATCTTCTTCACCTTAATCTTATTATTTGTTTTTTACTTTACATTTTTTTCAGTCTCGACACTTGTTATCATTAAAGATGTTACAGTCTATATATTTACATTTATTTAAATACAATATTTTTTTTTTTTTTTTGAAAACGTGGGTTACTTTACATCCGACATCCATCCGAGGAAGTCGGTACTTTTTGGATCGACAATGTCAGGCAACTCACCCATCTATCTACTAATCCATTTCTCGTGTTGAGTTTTCTTAAAACAAAGATCTAGCACATTACCAGTGATGATTTCACAACAATCTAATACACTAGAGGTAAGTTAAACCCTATCATATCATCTTTCTTGATTTCTTACAATTATGTTTAATTTATTTTTTATATTTGCAAAATGCTTTGATATATTTTTTTAACTGTGGGATAAAATGACACAATTGAATTTTACAGAGGAAGATATTTCTATACTATACAATTCATAATCCATGATACATTATACAATTTATAATATACGTCCACATAAAATTCATCATCATCCATATATATCATATCATCACCATATCATTATCATAATCCTGAGTCCTGACACTACAATTATTATTAAAACAATTATTTATCTAATTTAAATTTATTAAAACAATTCCATTTTTTAAAACAATTCATAATCATATCATTACAAGTATATCCATTCTAATTTCATCTATATCCATTCTAATGTCATCTATATCCATTTTAACACATTCCATTTATTTATCATCTATATCCATTCTAATGACATCATGATCATATCATTACAAGTATAGAGAAGAAGAATTATCTTAAAACAAGTTTAAATGTCTAGAGAAGAAGAATTATCGTGCTTGAAGCTAAATCTACGTCCACATTAAATTGATCATCATCCATATATCATATCATTATCATCATTCATCATCATTCATCATCATCTATCATCATTCCATGTTTTTAAAACAATTATCCATTATCATCATTCATCATCATCTATATCCATTCTAATGTCTAGAGAAGAAGCATTATCATGCTTGAAGCTAAATCTACGTCCACATACAATTCATGATAATCCAAGTAAACAAGAAACATACGTCATCATGATTCATCCCTATCTAATGCAATCACCATTAAGAGTAAACCAAAAAGCATAAACTCCATATACAATCTAAAAATTCTATCAAATCCATATGCAATCAAAATTAAAGATTATATAGTATTTCAAATTTTAAAAGGCTATCAAATCCATATAATAAAATTCAAATACCATGACCACAACATTCAATGTTACAAATTTTCAAATATAGACTCAATATTTAAAGTTTCCACACTCAATAATAAAAGTTTCAACCCTCTTTTTCTGTATCCATTTCAACTCCTGTGCTCCTTTCCCCAATGGTTTCTTCCCCTGTGGTTGTACCCCTTTCCCCAACAGCAGAAATAACCCTGAACTTATAAGATCTTCCGCAACACTGTCCATTTTTTAAAATTCTTTCTTCTTGCTTTGTCGCATCTCCATGGGACAACAAATTTGGATCAGCTTGCTTGCCTTAGCTTTGAATAATATTTCAGGGTCGAAGCCATGCTCTTTAATTATCCGCTTTAGTGTATTGTTTTGTTTGTTAACCAAAACAATATTTTCCTTCAAATTCTTTTTCATGGATAAACTGTTCTTCATTGTTTCCAAGTGAACTTGGAATACCTTTGCTTGACTCTTCAAATTTTCATATTTCAACTGCACAAAAAGAGTAATGTCAATTCAACATATTACTAAAAAATGAAAATTTCAAATTAACAAGAAAAATTGTTTGAAAGTGATAGTACTTACAACCGCTCTATCTCTCTCAGCATTTGCAATTGCTACCAGATCCTTGTCCTTAGACCATTTGTTAAAATATGTTTGGGCCTCAGCACTAATATTTTCCAATTTGTTTAATGTCTTATCCAAAATGTCATCTTTATAGTTGTTGTTATACGTGACAGTCCCACTTCTTACTTGGGTAAGTAAGGAATCCATCTTCGCAGGTTGATTCTGGACTGCAACGTATAAACTATCTCTTTGCCAATAATTTTCAAAATGACTAATAATCTCATTGATAAGAACTTTAGCCCTTCTCTCCCATTCTATGAGCTGATTGATATGAGGTAGAATAAACTCACTGACATGGGATTGACAATCATAACCAATTAAGTTCTCCAAAGGAAAAGGTAGCAACTATTCACCATCTGTATATGATGAAGATGATCTTGCTGGAGAAGTATGGGGGCTTTTGGCTAGATCAACTGCTACTTGTTTCTGCCTTTGGGTGGCCTGATCCTGTTTGTGATAAAATTAATCAAGATTCAGATAAATAAATTTAAATTGAAATGTAATTCAATATTGTAAAGCATGTTGAAATTGAAGTATACCTGCTGGCCTTGAATCATCTCACGGGTATTGAAAAAACCAGTTGGGTCATTGCTATCAATGCCCAAATAATCTTCATCTAAATTTATATTATTCAAAACCGATATGCCCATTGCACTGGGCAAGCCACCAAGTGAGAGCGTTGGAATTTGAAAGGAGGAGGCAATGTTTAGTGTCCCGCTAGGGGCCGGAGCAATTGGCATGCGTTTACCAATGTTCTTTTTCACTGTTCCTCTGGTTGGCATTTTAAAAATTATTGGTTGAGGGGGTCGGTGCCGCTGTTTGAACAAGAAGGACTGCAATGTGCTGAAAAGTTCAAGAAAAAACATGAAAAACTAGAAAACAATCCAAAAAGGCAAAAACTACGAAATTAAACGTAGTATTCAAAAGTTGTACCTTGTTGTCGAGGGGTAGTTTTTCGTGGTGCTAAGGGTGGCCATGTAGGAGTAGTATTTGGTGGTTGTTGAGAAGATATGAATGCATGCGACTGTATGGAGTGAGTTGGGGAAGAAGGTTGAGTTTTCAAACACGAGTATGGTCCAAAGTCCCTGCAATGTCATCAACATTAAATGTTATGTCAATTCAATTGGTTAAAATTTAAATTGAAAATAAAAATACAAATTTGGAATTTGTAAATAATATATGAGAAGGTATTACTTCTCTGGTGTTTAACGAGTTCAAACTGTTGAGGGTTCGGAGAGGAGTGAGCTTCCATTTCAGATTGGGAGTCTCCCAAAGCCTCAACGTGTTGTTGGCCTCTTCCTCTTGATAACACCTTTTTTCGGGAAGGGCTTCAATAAATCTTCTCTGCAAACCATAAATTGTTAATAACTGTGTAGTGTAATGTCAAAAATTGAAATACAAACTAAATAGTTTATACCTGTTGTTCTTCAAATGGAATTGACAACTTCATCAACTCCTCGTCAGTGCAAGTAGGAATTGGTTTGTCTTTTAAATTTAAAAGTGCCTCGTAATAAAGGCCAAGGAGATAGTTTGTGGAATAAATGACGGGTTTTTCTGAAAGCTTTGAATTTGTTATGTCAGTTCTTATTTTTTTTTATAGATAGGTGCACCAATCAAATTTTTGTTTTGAGATAGTGGCAACTATGTATGCAATGGCCCAATTTGGTATATCTGTTTTCCGACCCTGCAAAACTATTCTGGATTGAAAAAATGAAATCATCTGCAACAAGAAAGTGGTGTGCAATTGCTTGTGTATCCACACCACGCCTGGATTTATTGACATGAGCTGCAAATGCCAAACAATGGGAATTAATATAAATTTATAACACTAAATTGTATCACAATAAAAAATAGAATAAAAATGATGAATGAAAATGAATTATACTTACAATCAACATGGAAACCGAACATTGATTCGAGATATTTCTTGTCATCTTCCAGGAGTGTTGCCTTCATTGTAACAATTGGTAAATTTTTGAATGGAAGGCCCGTAAACCGATGGATGTCATTTGCTTCGATACTGAATTGAAACATTCGGCCATCATTCAGAGTAACATAAAAAAGGCCATCCTCTGTATTGTAGGATGAGAGAAGGTAATTCAAAATATCTCGGATCTATTTGAAATGGGGCATGTCAACGAGCCCACTAAACTCACACGCATCGATCAAATCTTTATATTCGGAAGACATCTTTAAAATAGTATGGATGTGGGGGCACAAAGGATTCTTGTAGATGATCTTGCCCGTGGATTGGACTAGATTCTCTTCTTGATTTTTGTCCTGAGCTTGTGGTTGGGAAGCACTTGAAGTCACCATTGTAGTTGTTTGCGTCAAAAAAAATGAGGGATTCTTGCCAAAAAAAATCGAGAGCCGGAAAGTGTAAATGAGAATGATCAATGACATGCGTCACAACGAGGGTTATTGGCGTCGCATTATGCCGCATGTCAAAGGTGCATCGGTGATGCGGAACTCTGGTTTCTCTGGCTCGAAAAACCGTTTAATATTCAGTTTTGGAATCTTTGTCAAATTCACCTTTCGCTGAAACTGGTTCCGGGAATATTCGCCAAGTATTTTCCACCTACAATTTTCTAGATGTGTCTTAAAATGAACCCTGTCGGGAAGGCGGGTGGAGGTGGAATTTTCTCAGTAACTTCAAAGGTAACTTTGTTCTTTCCTACTTCTTTAATTTGGGTATACAAACTAACCATGTGGCTGAGGCTGTGACGATGTTTTGGGGAGTTAAGCTTGTGGAAGAGAAAGGTTTTAAATATTTGATTGTTGAAGGTGACTCCTTGAATATAATTTCAAGTATGTTGGGTAGAAAATCTGTATCATTGACTATAGAATATTTTATAAAGAGCACCAAAAGTAGACTTACCTCCTTCACTTCCATATATTTCAAAATATATACCGTGAAGGAAATGGCTTGGTAGATAATTTTTCTAACAAGGGTGTGGTCACTAAGGATTTTAATGTGGTTGAAAATATAGCTAGTTTGGATGAACAAACTATTAGAATCATTGAAGGGGACTCTTACCCCAAATATTTGCCATCATAGTCTATTGGTATTTGGGTTTAAAAAGGTTAGGAATATCATGATGACAACTGTGGTTTATGATGCTGATAAGATGGTGAATTGGAAAATGATGGATGTACATGCTCTACTTGTGCCAAAAATAATCTCTCATTACTCCAAGGATTGGAAAGATATGGAAAATCTTCTAATTATCGACTCCTTGGAAAACTTGACCCTGAATTGTAAAATATTCTTGTTGTGGAGTCTGTGGTTGGAGAAAAAAATTGTGAAAAAAAAAAGAAGGGTTGTAGCTATAAAATGGGGGTGATTTAGTGAGAAAAGAATTGGTTATTATACTTGACATTACCGAGAAGGCCTCTGTTGTTAGAAAAAGCAGGGTTGTTAAACTTCTTCAAAAAAAATAATGGGCACGATGAAGAATCTGAGTTCTCAAATTATGAACACATGGAACGAAGGCCAAGTTTGTGTTCAGAGCTTCTCCTTCATAATATCACCGAAGATTATAGCCAAATTCATTGGTCTTTCCTTGGAGGGCAGTGCATTTTCAATCCCAAATTGGATTACAACCTAGAGGTGGATAATTTTATGCAAGGTAAGGGTACTTTAAAACAACATTTCAATGGCTTCGATAGAGAGGATTTACCTCCCCCTTACAATGAAATAGCCTTACTTCTTATGTCCTACATTATGCTTGAAGGTCGATTCAAGGTGGTTTATGGTTACCATTTTCCTATGCTCAACCATATTTGAAATGGTAGACTGTATAACTTCCCTAACTTTCTTTACAATTATTTGGCTAAATCTATAGAGCTGGTTAGGAAAGGTACCTTCACATTTCCCTACATCAAGGCCTTCTTAAAGCCTTGGTTAAGAAAGGTACACCCAAAATTGGGAAAAGTGAGAAATTTGGTGTTAAATTGGAGAACCCTAGCCTGGAGGATGAAGGTAAAGTGGTGGCTAAAAGGACAAGATCTTGTATGGCTAAGGAAATTTCAAGGAAGAAAAGGAAGGAGGAAGGTGATTCAAGAAAGAGAAGAATATTGAGGTTAGATCTGATTCGGAGGAACGAAATGAAGGCTACAACAAGGTGGTCGGGGCAAGGTCGAGAAAATGGAGATAAAAGATGATATTGTCAATAAATTGGCTAGGAAGACTAACATCCCTACCAAAAGGATGGATAAGGAAGAAACTTTTGATACTCATTCCCAGAGTATCAAAGAGGCTATTGTGATCCTTCAAGCGCTTAAGGTTACCCATAATTTTTATTTTTAGCTTAGGATTACGTGGTGAAGACCAATGTATTTTTAAAATATTTTGAGAAATGTAGACTAGACACCGACATCAATAGGCATAAAATCAATATGGTTACTATCGATCTGAGGGAACTCCAGGAGAAAGTGGATAAGCTCACAACCATTGTGGTCAGTGAAAACTTGAAGAATGTAAATGAAATATGTATCTCTATGGAGTAAGACATTCTGAAAATGAAGGAAATCATCATGCAAATTAAAGAGGTCCACCTTCGAATGTGAAGAGCACTATACATCACCTCAAGTTGTTGGCGAGAAATGATACAAGCTATGAAAAGAGCTAAGCAGATGGAGAAGGATGAAACCTTACCTAAAATGGAAATTATTGAATCTGTATTACAAATATTGGAGGATTACCATTTTAGGATTGGGTAAGGAATGAAATGATATCTGCATGCATCTTTGTGGGTGAGATGATTAAGGAATGATTCAATGTTGCTTGTTTGTGCTAAGTTGGGATGGGTTCCCTTTTGTTTTTTTGTTAGTTTTAATGTTGTTATTTCCTTTTTCTTAGTTTGGTTAATGTTGGTTGTTAGTTTATCTATGGTTTTTCTCTATGTTGGCTTCAACGGGTATACCCTTGGCTATGTTTCTATGTTTCCTTGATCTATATGTTTTGTACATGGTAGGGTACCCTTAACCATTCTTTACCGTTTATATATATATATATATATATATATATATATATATATGTATATATATATATATATATGTATATGTATGTATGTATGTATGTATGTATGTATGTATGTATGTAACCTATAAAAGGCTATATAAGAGATTCAATAATAAATATCACTCTATAATAATTGGAAGCAAAGTCACGTAAGAAGTTTTAGATCCATATTTTCAAAGGTTAAGGTTTGAAGGATTGAAGTCAAGACTGTAGAAATTAGTTCATGACCATATAGTAGTTATAACTTATATAGTCTTTTCCTTAGCAGTTCTAAGATTGGTAGTGGTACCAAATAATTTGTAGTCTTTGATCTGCATGTTTATCTATATTACACATTTGGATCATTCCTTCTCTTTCCTCTATAGTTATGTTTCTCTCCGCTCTTGTGTATTTTCAAGAAATTACTTCATGTTTATCAAATGTTACAAGTTTGAACACATAATTCTAATTATGAATGGTTAATTTAGAAGGTAATTGATCAGAATTTAATATTTGTTTACAAAGGAAACAAGCATTTTTGGTCTGTGATAGTTTTTTAGAATGGCATTACGGTGTTAGCTAACTCTTCGTCAAATATTCTACCAAATGTAATGCATATCTGAGTACATGTAATTTTTACAATGAAAGTGTCTAAGATGAAATTTGTTTAAGCTAAAGAGTGCAATGGAAAAGTGTATACTTGAAAGCATATTGGGCTGGCGTGGGAAAGAATTTAAATAAAAATGCCAATTAATGCCAACATTGTTCATAACAAACATCAGCTATTAATGCCAATTTATGTGACTAGTTAATGCTCAACTATTTTATAAAGTGAAGTTGTCATGTCAATATTATCTAATGAAATCTTGATAATTTATTAAATATGAAAATATAATTACAAAATATCAAAAATTGTCAATAGTTGAAAATTGTCTTCTCATATATCTAATAAAATCTTAATAATAAATATTGTCTTGTCATATCAGTATTATCTAATGAAATATTGATAATTTATATATTATATATGTCAGTATTATATATTTAATTTGTAGTATTATCTAATGAAATCTTGATAATTTATTAAATATGAAAATATAATTACAAAATATCAAAAATTATCAATAGTTGAAAATTGTCTTCTCATATATCTAATAAAATCTTAATAATAAATATTGTCTTGTCATATGTATTAAATGTTGGATTTTCTTTCTTTTTTAATTGAAAGCAAAGGCTAAATCCCTTTTCAAAAATTGATGGGACTAGTTAATGCTCAACTATTTTATAAAGTGAATTTGTCATGTTAGTATATGTGTCACTACAAGAATTTTTGGATTTAAAACTTACAAAAAAATTGACTCGAATAAGGCCCAAGGCCCAAAAATGTCATTTCTAATCAAGTAACCAATTAACATCAAACAAAGTTACACGTCACTTTGATTTACAACAAATTGTAATACCAACAGATGAAGAGTGGAACATGTTACAGTCTTACAGAATATGACATAATAAAGAGTAATTTAATTTTGAAATTTATTCCAACCATCAAACTATTCCAACCATCAAATTATTACAACCACAAATATTGACAAGAAAAAAGAGTAGTTTCAGTGTTTTTAAAAAAATGAGAATACTTCTATTAATAATAAAATGTTACGATAGTCACAAAGCTAAATAGTAACAACAAGAAAGGCCCCAACAGACTGAGCTATGAACCAAGTTATTGTTTCAATGTTTCACATGTTACTATTTTGTTTTTTACATAATAGAAGAGGGATCTATTGGGGCCCTCACCCTTGAAACTTATATCTATATATATAATCAAAGTACAAATTAAATCCATATAACTTTACTACCTAAAGTTACAAAAGAATTAGATATCATGTAGGAGGAAACAACATTCTTGACATAAACACTTAGAAATCAAAAAAATAGATATACGTTATATGGCTATACAAGACCATTCTTGCTCATAGTTCCATATGAGAAAAAAAACAGAGGCGGTGTAGATCCAGAGATTAGACTCTCCTTCCTTTCATTAAATTCCTTGTAATCATCCATGGCCCAAAATACGTACAAAATTTGATTAATGCAGAAAGAAAACATCCCCTTTTCAATCAAACTCCTTAGGGATGGAGGAGGGCTAGTTAAAACCTTTAGAATCTCAGCCTTCCTTCGAGGTGTGGCTAGCCATTCTTGCATCATTTTCCCGCCATATGATAAGGGTTTTCTTCCCTTTCCCCTAAAAATTGTGACTCGAGTTCTCCCTCAAGTGGAATTCCACTCTCACAGTTCTCTGTTTGAAGACCTTGCACACCTTTTTCTCTAATCTTCCTACTTTCTTTGTCAACTCGAAAACATATTTTGTCAGAGAATCTATGTCAAGGCATGCACCTCCTATCCCCATAACCTTTGGGTGGAATTTTTCCAAATAGGATTTACGAAAATTTCATCCTCGAAGTAAAACATGAATATCCTTCAGGAATAAGCTTATGAAGGAGGAATTGATACATTTCAAAGATAGGGGTAATATTAATTGGCCTAGTAAGAAAACCAAAATGGATACTGTCAATAGAAGAAAAATCCTCCACTAACTCCATGGGATTAGGAAAGGTTAAGGCATTATTGAAGAAGTTTAATTCAACATCACTAGCATAAAATATTTTCCGTAATAAGCTCCTTGGATAGTTAAAACCTTACGAATCTCAGCCTTCCCTTCAAGTGTGGCTAGCCAATCTTGCATCATTTTCCCACCATATGATAAGGGTTGTCTTCCCTTCCCCCTAAAAATTATGACTCGAGTTCTCCCTCAAGTGGAATTCCACTCTCACAGTTCTCTGTTTGAAGACCTTGCACACCTTTTGCTCCAATCTTCCTACTTTCTTTGTCAACTCAGAAACATATTTTTTCAGAGAATCTATGTCAAGGCGTGCACCTCCTACCCCCATAACCTTTGGGTGGAATTTTTTCCAAATAGGATTTAGGAAAATGTCATCCTCGGAAGTAAAACATGAATATCCTTCAAGAATAAGCTTCTGAACGAGGAATTGATACATTTCAAAGATAGGGTAATATTAATTGGCCTAGTACAAGAAAACCAAAATGGATACTTATCAATAGAAGAAAAATCCTCCACTAACTCCATGGGATTAGGAAAGGTTAAGACATGATTGAAGAATTATAATTCAACATCACTAGCATAAAATATTTTGTGCAATAAGCTCCTTGGAATGTAAGCCATAGTGGGTCACTTTGGTGACTAGGTAAATGAAATAATAAATATTAAATTTTAATGGGAAACTCTAAAGCTTAAGCAACACGGGATGATGAGAGAGAGAGAGAGAGAGAGAGAGATCTAACTTGTCCTTATATATAATTCACCACGACTACATTTACAAGATCAAAACACTAATGCATTTAATTCAAATTTGTATGAACTGTGACAAAATAGAAAAGTGTATTCAACATTGAATCATGTGAATTGTAACAAAATTGAAAAGTGTTATGATAATGATAAAACATTTATATTTGAGCCAATATTAATTATATTCATGGGAAGCTACATTAATGAAAAATGTGTGACACCATCTTCTATTTAAAGTATTTATCAACCCACGGGTGGTGGGCCACTCATAAATCATTTATCATAAATTATAATCATTATATGACTTCATTTTGAGCTACTTCCTACTAGTACTCATGGCTTTTACTACTAATGTACATTTAATACATTGTTTTTCCGATTCTCCATGTATTCCCATAGATATTCATATTTCTTGTCTTTTCATATCTAAGTCCCTTTAATTCATATTTTTACGCCACTTTTGGCCACGTAAACTTGTTTTTTTAATATGATGATGTAAAATTAAAGGGCTCAAGGAGACCTCTCCAACGAGACCAATTTTACAATAATTAGAGTAGAATATCAAAAGTTATGGTTATTTGAATATTTAAATTTTGGGATTCGTGAGGTACATGAAAATGACATTTGGAAGATTTTATTGGTCTTTGAGATTTCCTTTGAACCGTGTGCCCGACTACTAGTACCACTCTATCTCACCTCACCGACACTATGTACCGAAACTTCATTGAATCGGTTCATTCCATGGGCTTGGAGTCCGTGGAATGTATTTTCCTTGAGGAGGCTTGAAATCTTGCCACGTGCTCATCTAATATTCAATTCCATATGTCGGGCTTCTTTTGTATACCTTTAAGCTTACGTGCACGGAATGGGTGACACTTGGCCACTTGAAGGAATATGAAAATGACAAGTGGCATATTCTGATTGGTCATTGAGATTTCCTTTGAAATGTGCATCCCCTACTACTAGACTATTAGTGCCACTCTACATCACCTCACTTGACACCATGGACCCAAAAATTTATTGAATTGGTTCATTCTACGGACTTGGAGTCCACGAAATTCCTTTTCCTTGAGGAGGCCCGGAATCATGCCATGTGATCTTCTAATATTCAATTATGGGTGTCGGGCTTACTTTATATACCTTTACGCTTAGGTTCCCGGAATGGGTGACACTTGGCCGCTCCACGTGTGACATTACCACGTATAGATACTAAGATACGTTACATGTATGGATATGTGATGCAAAGTATGATTTTATTACATTATTTTAAATATTATGCATCGTTCAATATATTAATATCAATGGCATAGGCTCTATTCTAGGACGAAGGCTTGACACACTCACATTTTGAATGGAAGTGCCTGGAATAGGCCTAGTGAAGTGACAACTGTCATCCAATGAATGGAATTTGAAAAGAGACTAAATTTGACGTCTACAGTGAAATATGTAATCATTTATAGTGATGTGCTATTGCTTGTGAGGTGATATTTAACATCCATTGCATTCTATTTCTGGAAGGCATACTGCAACTGAAGGCAGAATATATTCATAGAAGTTGCGGACCATGTAAGACTCAAAATATTCATTTTTCCGAGTAAGTTTCATCTTGCATTTGATTCTTTAAATATTATCTTTTTATAAGTAGCATTGTATAATCCTTCGCTTTGAAATATTTCAATATAAGGGTTTACAAATTAGCATTGAGGGTTTCTAGAATCCAAAATTCCAAGCATGTCTACTTCCACATGAGCCCAAAATAAAAGTAAAACCCAAATCCCATATGCCAAACTACTTAAACCCCTAGTTTTACTAATGAATATCATGATATTTATGATCCTATAATTGGCACAAGAACTTCACAACTTAGATACATGTCTAAGAATAAGGAAAATGAAAATAAACGTTCAAACCCATTAGGTTGGATAACATGGGGGTTGGATTGGGACGCATGATGCTCCACGAGGTTTTACCCTACCCTGAATTTGTCATTCTCTATGACTGAAATTACTATGGAAAAAAAGACAATTTTTGTAAATGGGCGGAGAAGAAATGTTGTCCATTACAGAGGAAAATCTTGGCCATGTGTTGGGGTTTGAAAGTAAATATTTAGGAACCAAATCAAGCATAAACCTAGAAAAAAATGCTAACGATTATCATGCCATCACTCAAAATGTCAAATATGATTTTTATAAAAATTAACAATTGATGGAACGCAGTACAAAAAGGAAGCCTTCATATACGATTGCAATCAAGAGTTGGAAAATGTCAAAAATAACTACGTTTTGGTCTACATGAGTCATGACCTAGGTGATCCAAGAGTTGTTTCAAAGTATGATTCTATTCCGAAAATGCAAATTTTAGTAGATTTTGGAATGAAGTGCATCTTGCAGAGGTGAGTAGTGATGATCGAGTGACTCGAGGAGGAATTACACATTCCCATCATTCTGGGGTGATAAGTCATATAAACCAATTTTGAATGAAAACATGAAACAAACATATTCTACAGAGGCATTTATAGCTGAAAAGATGGGTTTTAGTGGTGGTGGTTTGGGTTCAATAGGACAAGGAATTTGGCTTCCACCAGAGGTACATCATAGAAGAGGTTTTTATAAGTTAGACCTTGGAGCTTTGCCTTTAGAGAAAGGATCACTACATACAATAAGCGTAAGTGGTAATCCAATGCATTTTCTCTGGAGTCAAATCCTCAACAAAATTTTCAGCCACATGTTGAAAATACAAAAGGAGAAGTTGGAAATGAATATGTTTATGTTGTTATTTTGGTGGTTCTAGTGATGGTGATAGTAATGGTCATAAAGTACCACAACAACATATTGTTCTAAAGATGTCAATGTAGGTAGTTGAAGTTCCTACTATCCAACAAGGACCCAAGAAGAGGAAAAATACAAACATAGATATTGTAGACATAAAATCATGCACTTCGGGTTATATTTAGTCCTGGTCTCATACTACTAATTAGAGGGTTTTGAGAGAAGAAAGTATCAAATTAACCTCCGTCCCTTGGCCATTTTTCTTTATTTCCAATGTCATTCCCAACCTCCACCACACACATGCCCATCAATTTTTGTCACTTCCCATCATTTTATCCTAGATTGGGAGCCCATGCTAGTACTAGAGCACCAATAGGCACCCTAGTTCTTCCGGGTGCCCTAATCCTTCTTGAATTTTCCCATCACCTTTTGGAACTTTCTACCCATTTCGAGGTATTTGTCTTTTGGTGGTCAACCATTTCAGGGTTAATTATGAAATTAGATCAAGAGAACCCTATAAATATAAATTTATGATACCATAATGAGGGACCAAGCACTATCACTACTATCATCCACCTAGATTTGTATCCATCTATTGTATTGGAAATCATTCCATCCACATAGCTCCATCACTTGGGAGAAATCTTGGGTCATTTACATCACACACAACATAGGGGGAGGATTCTATTCTATTCCATGCACCATTCTATTACATTTTTTTACACATAGTTAGCTCACTACATCACAAAGTGTGATTGGCACAAGAGAAACCTAGGGCATGCACACACATGAGAACTACATTTGGGTCTAGAATGTAGTGCAACACTCAGTTAGTAAGTCCACTATTGTGGTAGTTGAGGTTAGTCTGACCCTTTCATATGCATTTTTTTTTTTAGGGATTGATGTTTGTTAGGGTTTTGCAGGGCTTTCATTCATCTGGAATAACATCGACATTTGAAGTGAAGTAGCGAATCTGATGTGACACACAATGAGGGTTTTGGATCATCTGTTGAAACCTGTAAAGATCATTTCTAGAGTTTACACATACTAGGGGCCCAATTTACATACCGAGCACCCGTGGGCACCCCATCCCCTCTCCATCCAGCTCCATTCCAGCCACATTGCTCGGATCCATCCTTTTTAGGGCTCCTGCATAGTCATTCCTACTTCCTGATTTTCCAATCATCTTGTGACATAGTCCCGTCACTTCATCAAATCAATTGAGTTCTTTCCTTATCTCTCTTGCATATTAGGGTTTTATTTTTGTTAGTTTAATTTTATTTTTTACATTCATGCTTACATATTGATTTCTTGCATTTATATGTCCTCCTAGATTAGATTAACTATAACATTATTCCATTTTTAGTTAATCATTTTGGTGAACCCCATATTTCAACACTTCCTTCATTCACACTTTTTCTTCATTCATTGATTGTCATCCTAGGGTTTTGTCATCATGAGTATCTCCATCAATGACTATTTTCTTGCTCATCCTGATTTACTTCATAGATTACAACATCTTCTTGCTACTACTTGCATTTGTCCTGACATGCACCCAGACTTGGTTTATCATACATTTTGATGCATTTTCTTCACATATAGTGTTCAAGTCTAATCTTCCCGCTGATGTTCATACTTTTGATAATGACTTGACTTTACATATCTTATGGCATATTCAAAATGTAGGCATTAAATGTAATTTGATTGATAATGGATCTGAACTCAACTTGTGTCCCATGTCATTCCTTGAAGCTTTAGGTCTTTTTCTTGTGACGTTAGTCCATCTTCTATTTCATTGTGTGCTTATGATGGTTTTGTCCGTCCATGTCTTGGTCATGTTACATTTCCTATCAATGTTGGTCCAAAGACTGTCCACACTACCTTTTTGTTATAGATTTTCCCGTCACCTACAATTGTCTACTTGGTAGGCCATGGCTTCATGTCATGCAAGTTGTCGCCTCTACTATGCATAGTTGTGTCAAATTCTTACATGAAGGCATTGAATACATTATTTTTTTGTGATTGTGACCCCTTCTAGTATTGTGATAGGGCTCCTAATACCGGTCTTCCTATTCCACACACAAATATTATAGATGAGCCCCAACCTATAGAATAACCACCTCACTTACCACCACTTGACGGTACCATTTGTGTGATAGATGTAGTTTCTTCTATGCCACCTACTACTACTACCACTATGATTTTATATTAGGGGCATGTCCAGTCCATGGACATTGCTCTTTATCACCCGCACCATCATCTACACCACCTACATCAACACACCCACCATTTACTTGCACTTCTTCATGAATGACTCATATTGGGAACACATTCCATTTGATCCTACATGCGATGACACTATATGTACACATGAGGGTCTAGCTCGTTTAGGGTTTTCTTTTGAGGACCTCTATCCTACATCACATACTCCTCATCTTTATTATGGATTTATTCATATCATTGTTTACTTATGGTTTGCATGTCTTTCATCTTACGATTTATCTATCACGTACTCCTCATTCTTCATCACTTACATTAGGAAAATCATGGCTTGATTATATTGGGGGTACACTAGATCCGGATCATATAGACATTTCCTTTCCTATGCCTTTTGGATGTGTTTTCATCTACAATAGCTCTTTCCTAGGATACACACAAAATCTCACTCATTGGTACGCACATGGTTTCCCACTTCCTCCATTCACTAATGAGGAGTATGTTATGGGCATGTATAACTCATGCCTCAATGGTTCATTACGTGATCCACCCGACACTATTGCTTATCAAGTCACTAATGCTTACCCATTCGACTATGAACCTAAGAGCAATGATCTTCTAGATGACATTACATGATAGCCTATTTCACCACGCATACATTGGGGGCATAGTATTCACATCCCCCATTCACCATCATAGACACATTTCTTATTATCATTTACATCCTTACATAGTACTATATCACACTCCCATATTTACGCATACTTCATCTTAGTATCATCTCATCTGGGCATCGATATGCATACATTTCATCATCATACACCTTCATCACCACATACATTACATACCAAACCTTCATTCTTTTTGTTAATGGTCATTCATTTCATTACATGGGGGGGCATAACACCTAATACCCCCTCACTCATCATAGCATTTATACATCTATCATATTTGCATTTTCATATAGGAATTTTCATCACACGTTCTAGCATGTCATTACCCGATGACACACACTTGTGCTTCGGTTCACACTTTCAACTGTTGAGGGATTACCACACATGAACCCCACATGCTGCACACTATAGACACACACATCAGTCACATCAGTTGTCATCATACATATGTCATATTTCTATTATCTCCAGTACTCGCATTATTTCATCTTATTCATTTTTAGCATACTTTATCCTATTTGGTTATCTACACATATTGCATTGCATTCTATACATAATGTCATCTATACTACATCTAGTGTCATATGCCTTACATCATACACTATGCATCTTCACATCACACATTTTCTATATAATATACTAGTCTTCATGACATGTGAGCCTAGTATTACATCATCTTATATGTTGCATTATTTGTCTATCTACATACATTACATGCCCTTATACATATTACATTGTTCGTATTCTACACAACTTGCATCACATTTTGCATATCACGTATTTACACATTATACTCATCACATGGTCATATTTCATCATTATATATATTATATCTTCTTCTACATGTTGCACTCACTACCCTATGACACACTTTAGTTCCTTTGTCCATACTCGAATGCCAAGGGTTTACAAATCAAATGGACCTTACACTCATCACACATTTACAATTTGACCTATCATCACACAACATTTCTAGGATAGTGACATACACTATAGGCTAAATGGTCACCTACTCTACCATCTTGTAGTGATATACGCTTTAGGATAAATCACCACCTCCCTTCATCAATCATGTAGTGATATACACTTAGGGCTAAATCATCACTTGTTCATTCATCATGTAGTGATATATGCTTAGGGATAAATCATCACTCATCCATTCATAAAGTTGTGATATACACATCAGCTATAGGGTTCACACAAACATCATCGCTAGGACATATTTCATCACTACACATACATACTCAACATAACGTGTTATACACAACATACACTTCAACCATTTCCCAATGATGCACTCTCATTTATGGTTCATTCTTGACTACATTGAGGGGGAAAACAAAATGAACCTCATTGCATACATTTCCATTCACTTGGGGGCATGTGGCTCCTATCATTCCATCTTTACATTCCATTCCATCCATCCACAACATATTGCATTGTCTTGGGGGCATTTACTCTTATTTCCTAGTGTTTTACATGATCACTTTACTACACATGTTAGATTGATTTATTATATGTCATTATCTATACCATCCACACATGCGCATTCACATATTTTTTAGTTGTGATCATAGATACAGATCCTTTACATGCGTAGGATGGATGCTCTCCTTCTACCCTTCCTACACTGGTCATTGGGGCATCCACATTCGTCTCTTTCAGTGTTATTGTTTCATTTTGTACTTAGCACTTTACATTACTTGGTTATTCATGCTTTGACATATTGGTTATTTTCTAACATGCTAATGGGTTTCCATGTGCAACACTTGTTTAGCAGGATTACATGTTACCATGACTACTTCTTTTGTTTGTTTCTACTTGTATGCCATTGTTTTCTTCTTGTATGTGGGATTTTGCCCTATGTTTGGTGTGCACACTTACTTTTTTTTTTGGCCATGCCATGGCCATTGATGTTTCTTCTAACATCATGAGTGATGTCCCATGTTTGTGAATTGCTTTGTGTGGCTTACTTATCTTCTTGTGTGTTTACATTACTTTTTTTGGTAGCTTACACATTGTTTATGTAGCTTACATATTATCTTCTACATGCATGTTTTTCGTACTAACACATATTTTGGCTAGCCATCTTGTTTGTGTACGCCTTGGTTTCTACCAAGTGCTTTCCCTTCTCCCCGTAGGGTACAAATGTTCATGTGGTTGGTCCTCTTTTGGGGCCAAATTCTCCTATCAGTGATGTTTATGCACCCCCAAAGAGGGGGGCATCATTTGGGGTTTTTACAGTCTACACAACACATTTACACTGGTTCGATTAGTGCACTTTCTACCCTTAGCATTGTGGGTTTACATACATCGAGTGAGTTCATACCAGTCTACGAACTTCATACACAAATGGATTTTACAGGACATGGTGTCCTTAGCATTGAAGGAGAGCCAGTTAATGGTTGGAGGATACAGTGGAATTCCTCCCAATACTTCTTTCTATCAGCGTTGGATCACACAAAAACCAGGACAATACAAGATATCTCTTCACACAAGTTAGGGAAGTAGTTAAAGGTTGGAGGACACAGCATTTCCTCCCTATACTTCTTTGCCTATGGCATCAAATCACCCAAAAAAACCCAGCGAAGTATAGGATATCCTTCTACACCCTTTCTCTCGACATGGATCAGGTGCACATGTTCCATTTACACTTTTCATTTTGTGTACTTTACATTTACATGCATTTTTACATACATACACATGTGTCTTTTACATAGCATTTTTACACTTACATACATATATATTTGACTACTTGATCATTTTCTCCTTGCAGGTCCGGTCATATGAGAAAATAAGCAAATCAAATTGGGGCAAAAAAACTACAACAACAACAAAAATGGTGAAATAACAACACTTCACGGTGACACACCTTGCATACTAACCATGCAAGTACACACAACAACAACTACACACGTGTTTCCACCCTAGGTTTTCTCTCATCACTTTTTTTTTACATTTTTCATCTTTAGTTTTCATGCTCCATCATCTTTTTGTCATTCCACACTTTTCTAGTCCTTGACACACCTTCTTCATCGATCTACATGGTTTTCAAGTACGCATCTCTATCTAATTTATGTTACCAAGATTTCCACTCACCATCATAAAGTGGGGGAAAATGTAGACTTAAAATCATGCAATTTGAGTCATATTTAGTCTCGGTCTCATACTACTATTTAGAGGGTTTTTGAGAGAAGAAAGTACTAATTAACCCCGTCCCTTGGCCATTTTTATTTATTTCAGTGTCATTCCCGACCTCCACCACACACATGCCTAGTTAGTTTTTGTCACTTCCCATCATTTTAACCTAGAATGGGCACCCTGATGGTACTAGGGCACCCATGGGCACCTGGTCCCACTTGGGGTGCCCCGATCCTTCTTGAACTTTCCCACCACTTTTTGGGCACTTTTTAGCCATTTGAGGTCTTTATCTTTTTGGTGGTCATCCATTTTGGGGTTAATTATGAAATTAGATCAAGAGAACCCTATAAATATAAAGTTATGAGACCATAATGAGGGACCAAACACTTATCACTACTATCATCCACCTAGAGTTGCATCCATCTATTGCATTGGAGATCATTCCATCCACATAGCTCCATCATAAGGGACAAAGCTTGGGTCATCTGCATCACACACAACATAGGGGAGGATTTATTCTATTCCATGCACCATTCTATTACATTTTTCTACACATAGTTAGCTCGTTACATCACAAAGTGTGACTAGCACAAGAGCAACCTAGGGCATGCACACACACACAAGAGAACTACATTTGGGTCTGGAATGTAGTGCAACACTTAGTTAGTAAGTCCACTATTATGGCAACTTGATGTACCCTTTCATATGAATTTTTATTTTTTAGGGATTGATGCTTGTTTAGGGTTTTGTAGGTCTTCTTATTCATCTTGGAATAACATCAAATTTGAAGTGAAGAAAAACTAGATCCGTAACACAATGAGTGTTTCGGATAATAGACCGAGCCTATAAAGATCATTTTTGAGTTGTTGCACAGACTAGGGAACCTAGTTTCACAGACAGAGTGCCTGTGGGCACCCTAATCCCTCTCCAGGTGCTCCAGTCAGCCACATTTCTTAAATCCATACTTTTAGGGATCCTGCACAGTTGTTCTGCTTCCCGATTTTCCAATCATCTTTTGACATGGTCTCACAAGCGTATGTTATTTAGTTGAGTTCTTTCCTCTTCTCTCTTGCACATTAGGGTTTTACTTTTATTATATTAGTTGTTTAATTCATTTACATTCTTCTTTACTACGTTTTTATGTCCTCCTAGATTATATTAACTATAACTAGTACTCTTATTTCTATTTTTAGTTAATCGATACTCTTGCGTAGGGTAGCATTGTCTCAAGGCAACTAATTATAGAAGGTGGTGCCACCCCTCAAAAAATTTCTAATCCACAGGGAAATTCTCCCCAAACTTCAATTACTCCTCCATTCAAGTAGTTCATTCCTCCAAACACCTCAGGTTTTGATTACTGAGATGAGTTTTCCCACAAATCAAAAAGAGATAAAAGAAACAAGAAGAAAATGCTACATGTTATTGTAACTTCAGATCCTACCACAATGAGGGTATTTCCTACATATAACCTAGACACAGATACCATGGAATACATCTATGTTGTGCCCAAAGTTGTAAAACCAGATAATCAAATGGTTTCTAATGACTATGATGTAACCACCCTTCAAATGGATTTTATTGGAATGAAACCTTGTGACAAAATAAATGTATCAAAAAGGAACAATGATGTGGTATACACAACATTTCTAAATTCAAAGAGAGATAATAATAAGTTGAATAATAAAATTCAAAATATTTTGAGTCAGTACCTTGGAGTATTGGATCGTGTTGAGCCTAGTATTGTTTGCAGTTTTCCATTCCATGGAGAACAATTTGAAAGTCGGGTGTAATGGTGGAGTTTTTTCCCTTCTTTTTATTTCTTCCCATAGTTGGGAATGACAGGTGTATCTTCCCATTAATTTTTCCCAACATCCATGGGTAGTACATGGACATCTCTGATTGGATGTGGCATGGCCATGTTTCAAGTGACAATGGAAGCCTCCATGCATCCAAATGATGCAACTCCAAGGGCAAGGCCCAAGGGACAGTCCTCAAATAAGCGTAGGCTTTCCACGTGTCCCAAGTCCAAAATGAAGAGAATAAGCCCAAATTGGCTAAGTATGGAAGGTTCAGTGGATGGCGCCACGTGCCTCATCGCGTAACTTCAAGAGTTCAAAGCCAGGGGCAGTTCTCAAACTTGCGCCAGTCCTCCACGTGTCCTAGGGTCAAAAAGAGGAAGAGTCGATCATTGAAATTGACTAAGTATGAGCGGGTCGGTGGAAGCCTCCACGTGCCTCAACGGCTGCAATTTTAGAAGTGAAACCAAAGGGCCAATCTCAAATGAGTTCCAACTTCCACATGGTCAAAGTCAATGGAGAGAGCAGAGTTGCCGTCAGTTAGAAAAGTCAAAGGTGGAAGGAGCCATGTGTCAAGCATCGAATGCAATTTCAGGAGGTGTTTCCAAAGCGGAAACTCAAATGAGTGCCATGCTCGCCACAGTCAAATGGTCAAAGTCAATGGAGAGATAGAGTTGGTCGAATTTGAAAAGTCCAAGACTTAAAATTAAAAAGGAGCCCACGCATCAGCCACGCCAAGCAAAATTTCAGGAGGTATTTCCAAAGTGGAAACTCAAATGAGTGCCAACTCTCCATGTGTCTAGGGTCAACATAAGTCAAGTGGGAAGTAGGCCCAAATCGACTAAGTATAAAAGAACCGGTGGAGCTCTCCACGTGTCATCTTGACACAACTTCAAAGGTAAAATCCAAAACAAGTTCCAAATGAGCGCCAACTCTCCACGTGTCATCTTGGCACAACTTTAAAGGCACAAAATGCAAAAGGCATCCATAGGCCCACTTCAGTTTAAATCTCTCCCACGTGGATGGCTCAAATTTAAAGTTTGCAAAGGCAAGGTGGATGGCTGGGATTCAATGCATCTGGTTTTTCGCCAGGCATGGAAATGGCCGAGGCATTTGAGAAGTTCAGAGAATGGTTTCTTGAATCAGTTTCATCATTTTTTCTGTAACCGAATGTAACCATTCTTGGAAACTATTTATTGGCTTTTCCATGCCATTGTTTAGGTTGGATCCTGAGACTCTGTAAAGGTAATAGATTCAAAGTAATCAATACATAAATTTTTCCCCTTTCTTCCTCTGCTTTTCTTCTTTCCGTGTCTGAAACTTGGGAATCATCCATCTTTTATGATAGGAAACTTTGTGTTCTTGTTTATATGATTTTTGGAACTTTGTGTCTATGGAATTATATTGGTTATGAAAGTGAATGATTCTATTATGCAACTCCCGGTTCAATACGTATAAGGTGATACTCTGCCATCTATATTTCTGAAGGTATTGTTATGTTCTTCCTTCCTCATCTCCTTAATTCTTCCATCCTTTCGTATTGATGATCTTTGGGCATAAAACATTTCAAAGTATCAGACTCCACTTTGAAAGTTGTACATTTGTATATAAGTTTTGTTGCTGCTTTCAATAAGGGAACCTCTCCCATTAAAGAGGAGGGACTTGTTGTCCCCTGACTGTGGTTGTTAAAGTACAATTTTAAAACCCAATAGTTTTTGGTGACTCTCACTGGGGATTTCATTTCAAATGGATCCCTTTCTAAAAGAACAATTTCAAGATCATTGTTGGTCTGGTGACTCTATGGTATACACATGGGAAGAAAGCTCTCGGGTTGAGGATCCCCATTTTCAATTTTTGGAGCAACAAAACTTCTCTCTTCCAAAGAAGAAGGAATAGAGAGGGACATTCTACAAGCACACCTCCTACTAAAGATAGAAATTCCAAGGATAGCATTCCTCAGGAGCATCTCAGTCCTAATCTCCATGCTTTGATACTTGTTGGTGTTTTAGTTCCCCTTCAGTCAATTTTTCCAAAGATGGCAGTTCCTTTGCCTTGGGGACAACAGGTGGGCCTCTTGCTCTTCCTCAGCCATTACATGAGTTACCTAGGGGTAACAGGAAAATTTTTCCCAAGTTTCGGGGTGATGGGAAGGTTCATCCAGATGAACACATTACAGCCTTCATTGTTGCATGTGGGATTCTTGGGGTTGAACATGAAGATGTCTCTGTCAAGATTTTTGTGGAGACATTGCAGGACAATGTTGTTGATTGGTTCTACCATCTTCTGTTGGGTCTATCACTAATTGGAATACCATGACAACTCAGTTTGAGTAGCATTTCAAACCTGCTGAAGATGTGCATGCTCTGTTAGCACAAATTTCTCATATCAAGAAGGAGCCATTTGAGCCCATGAGGGAGTTTGTGGCTAAATTCAACAAGCTAATTAATAAAATTCCAGAACACTCGTCCAGTGGATCAAATCCAAAAGTGCTTCTTCCTCAATGCCCAGTTTCCTGAAGTGAGTTATGCACTAAGGAGAGCTAACCTTGCAACTTTGGATGTTGATCAACATTTGGCTATCAAGTGTTGAGGATGATTTGATCATGTCTGGTAAACTGAAAAGAGAATCCTCCAAATCTAAAGCTTCTTCCTCTTCCTCTTCCCCTGGAGCCAATTCTGATCAATTAGTACAGAAGCTTGCAAATGATCTCATTGCTCTCAAGAAACAATTGGCTCAACATACCCCTTACCAAGATGTTCCAAGGAAGAATTTTCAGCCCAGAACCATCTTCCTTCCTCTCATACTAGATTGGCTATTGAAGGCCCACCCATCAAGGTTCCAAGTCAATGCAACTTGTGAAGTTGAAGAACCTGATGATGAGGAGTGTATGAACTCTATGAAGAACAAGAAGAAGAAGTTGAAGAACTGGAAGAGCTTGGTGGGTCTCAAGTTCATTTCCTCACCACTGAAGGTATGGATGATGAAGATGAATATGATGAGAGAGTGGTGATATGAATAGTGAGTCATATGTTGTTATGACTGGGAGCAAAAACAAAAAAAAGAGAAAGTGGTGTATCCTGCCAAGAAGTCCAAGGAGATTCCTACAACTATTCCAGTGATTGCAAGAAGAGGAGCTCCTATTCCCACTGCCTCCACACAAAAGGTGAGTAATGCTAATCCTCCTTCTTCTTCTATTTCCAAAACTCCTTCCTTCAAATTCAAACTCCAAAATGATAGATCAAGAGTCTCTCAAGTTCCTAGCAATGATGCTCCATCTACCTCTGGATCTTTTGATATCATTGATCACCTAAAAAAGACTAAAATCCAAATTTCAGAGGCAGAGTTTTACCAGACCCATCCAAAAGCTTTTGCTAAAATGGTAAACTTTGTAAATTCCAAATCCAAAGTCTCATCCAGTACTTCTAAAGGTTTTTCCCACCCCCTCTTCCTCACCTCAATCAAGCCTTGTGGCTGTAGTCACTTCCCCTAATGAGAAAATTGAACCATTCTATGTGACTCTTCTCATAGCTGGCCATAAACTCAATAATTGTGTTATAGATTCAGAGCATTAGATAATGTAATGCCTGCAAAGGTAGCTCATGCCTTGGGTCTGACCCTAACACGTGCCTTTGGTTCTGTTATTCCATGGAAAGTAAGAAAGTACCTTTGGTTGGAAGAATTAAAGATGCACAAGTAGCTTTTGCTACTTTTCCAGAGAAAAGGGTCTTAGCCACCATTTTGGTAGCTGATATTCCTCCCTCATATGGGATGTTGCTGAGTAGAAATTTTTGTAAGGAGGTAGGAGGGGAAATTCAAATGGACTGGTCACATGCTTTGATCCCGGTCAATGGAAAAATGAAGAAGTTACTACCTGAGAAACAGACTGAGTACATTGTGCAAAAGACTGATGACCCAAAAGCACAGATACTCTATGCAGATATAGGGCATGGTAACTATATGATCATGTCACAAGATGAGGCAAAACTTCCTAAGGGAGTGATTCATGATCCTAATGGCATTTGGGCTCTGGAGTTTGATGGAAGCTTCTCTTCAACTAGTTTCTGGGGCTGGTGTAGTGCTAACCTCTCCAGAAGGGAAGATTCATCCTTTTTCTTCAAGCTCTGTTTTGAAAATACAAACAATACAACTGAATATGAGGCACTCATACTTGGATTGAACATGGAAAAAGAAATGGGAGTGAAGAATCTTTGTGCTCATGGTGATGCAGAGCTTATTGTGAAACAGGTAAGGATCTTTATCAAGTCAAGAATAAGAGATTGAAGCATTATAGGAATCTTGTCTGGGATTCCATTGAGTTTCTTGATGCTTTCTCCATTGAAGTTGTGCCAAGAGAAAGGAACACTAGAGATGATTCTCTAGCTGTCTCAAGATCTTTGATGATTCCTCACCCAGATTTCTCTCAAGAGAAATTTACCATTGAAATGATTCATAGGCCCAGTGTACTAGATAATGCAAATAATTGGCAAGTTTTCAATGATGATCAACATTTCTCTCTTTCTTGGAGCTTAGGGATAATTTTGACCAGTCTGTATTTTGAAGGAAGTGAGACCTTTCCTAGAGAGTGTGTATCTTCCAATGAAGGGGATATCAAGGAAGAGACGGATCAAGATGGCTGCATCAAATTGAAAGGTAACAAGATCCCTAAAGGGTTGGTGAGTTTGGAAGACCTGTTTGATAAGCATGATAGGTACATTAAGTCTAAAACTTCCCAAGGAGCTCGGCAGTCTACTGAATGTGAAAAGGTTAATATTGGGAGTCTTGATGAACCCAAGATGGTGAACATTGGAAATGTTGCACTCAAGAGGAGAAGAAGAAGGTAGTAAATGCTAAAAAGGTATGTTGATGTTCTTCCTATTCGTATGATGATCTCAAGGATTTTCAGCCAAAGGAGATGCAACATTTTATCCCTCTGAAACCTGGGATCAAACCATTCAAGCAAAAACAAAGGAAATACAATCCCAAGGTTGCTGGCACTATTTTTTAGGAGATTCAGAAGTTCTAAAGGAAAAAATCATCTTTCCTATACACCATTCAACATGGATCGCCAACATTGTGCTGTCAGGAAGAAGAATGGTGAAATTCACATCTGTGTGGATTTCAAGAATTTGAATCAAGCCTCTCAAGGACAACTATCCTCTTCCCATGATGGATCAGGTTTTGCAAGTTATCACAGGCTCTGAGATGTTGTCTATGCTAGATGGATTCTCTAGATACAATCAAGTGGAGGTCAATACCCAGATCAACACAAAACTACTTTCACTACTCCTTGGGGCACCTTTGCTTACAAGAGAATGCCTTTTGGTCTTATCAATGCTGGTGCCACCTTTCAGAGGGAAATGGACTTGGATTTTGGTAGTTTGAAGGGAAAGTGTGTGGTGTGTACCTTGATGATTTGACTATTTTCTCCAAAACAAGGGCAGATCACTTTCAACATCTCGAAGCAGTCCTCCAGAAGTGTAGAGAACATGGAGTCTCTCTCAATCCAAAGAAGTTTGTCTTTTGTGTCACTGAAGGCAAGTTGTTGGGGCATATTGTCTCCAAAGAGGGAATCAAGATAGATCTAGAAAGAGTTCAAGCAATCCACAGATTCCTCTTCCCACAAGTAAAAAGGGTGTCCACTCTTTCTTTGGTAAGATCAACTTCCTGAGGAGATTCATTCCTGATTTTTGTAGAATGACTATGAGCATTGCTCACATGATGAAAGGAAAAAAAATTTGGTTGGTCTTTTGAGGGTAAGGAGGCATTTGAAGGTATCAAGCAAGCCATTGCTAAGACCCCCATCTTAGCATGTCCTGATTTCAATAAGGACTTTATCATCTATTGCTATGCTACAGAGAATACCTTGGTTGTTGTGTTGACTCAGAAGAATTCTGAGGATCATGAGCTTCCAATTGCATTCATGAGCTATGTTCTAAAAGCTCATGAATTGAAATATACTATGATGGAGAAACATGCTTTTGCAGTGGTCAAAGTTGTCAAGCAAGTTTCATTTCTATATTCTTAATTCTCACTTTGTTGTGCTTGTTCCTGATACAACCATCAAGTCTATTCTCACACAACAGGAGTTTGGAACTAAGAGAGGCAATTGGGTAGCAAAGGTCCAGGAATATGACCTAGATATCAAGCCAACTAAGCTAGTCAGGGGTAAAGGCTTATGTGAGCTTATTGTTGAAGGAGCTGATGCAATTGTCCAAAGAAGCAGTTGATGTTCTGTTGTCCTTTTCCTCAGTTCAACAGATGAGTGGTATGTTGATATTGCACACTTTCTTACTTATGGAGAGTGTCCATCCCACTTGAGTGCCAAGGAGAAGAGGACTATTAAGTTAAGGTCTGCACAGTATGTGTTATGGGAGAATGCTTTGTTCAAGCGAGGCATAGATGGAAGATTCTTGAAGTGTGTGGACAAAGAGAAACAATATAAGAAGTTGTTCTCATCTTTTCATGATCAAGCTTGTGGAGGCCACTTTCTCTTCTGTTGTCACTACTCACAAAATCCTTCGTGTTGGGTACTATTGGCCTACATTGTTCGAGATGCATCCAAATGGGTAGGTAAGTGTGAAGCATGTCAGACTTTTGTTGGGAGACCTAAGTTGGTTTCTTTGCCACTAAAGCCAGTAGTGATTGATGAGCCCTTTCAACAAGTGGGGATTGGATTTCATTGGAACTCTTAACCCACCTTCCAGTGTTGGGCATACTCATGTGCTAACTACTACAGACTACTTCACTAAGTGGGTAGAGGCCATCCCAGTCAAAAGCACTACTTCTGAGGTAGTGTGTAATTTCATTAAGGAGAACATATTGATAAGGTTTGGGGTACCAAACAAGATTGTGACTGATAATGCTTCAAATTTTTCTTCTTCTGAGATGATGGATTTCTACTATGGTTATGGAATTTCCCTTGCTCACTCTTCAGACTACTACCCCAAGGGAATGGACAAGCAGAATCAACAAATAAGAATCTGGTAACCATCATTCGAAGCTTGTCAATGACTCTCAGAGGAATTGGCACAAGAAACTCTATGATGCTCTCTGGGAAGATAGAATTACACCCAAAAGAGAAATTGGGATGTCTCCTTTTCAAGTGGTGTATGGTGTTGAAGCCCAGTTACCAGTGATAGTGGAATTACCAGCCTTGCACTTAATGAAGGCTATTGAAGATTCAAGTTTTTCCAGTTCCTTGGACAAGAGGATCATGTATCTCCAGAAGCTGGATGAAGACAAAGTTGTAGTTTTTGATAGGATATCAGCTCATCAACTGAAGGTGAAAGCTCTATTTGACAAGAAAGCCAAGACCCAAGAGATTTTCAAGTGGGAGACATTGTTTTGCTATGGGACAAAAGGCATGAACCTCGAGGAAGCCATGGTAAGTTTGATTCCCTTTGGCTTGGTCCTTTTAAAATTAGGCACTTTGCTAGAGAAAATTCATTCTATTTGGATTACATGGATGGTTCTCCTCTCCCACTTCCTTATAGTGGGAAGTATCTAAAGTTGTTCAAGTCCTAGGTGACTAGGTGGTCCTTCTGTATATTTTGTATAGTGTTTTGGTTTTGGGTCATTCCTTTGTGTTTTGTTTATGTTCTTCCTTTTGGTTTGTTTTTTCTTTTGTGTTTTTTCTTCTATGTTGGTTTTCCTTTGACTCTATTTGCCCAATGGATAAGGCATTGGTCTACTTTCCCTGATTTTTTCTATGGTTCTTGATCTTTCCTCGTTCCTCTGTCAAGTCATCCCTAAAAAGAGCCAATTGTTGTCGCCCTCAAAATTCCCTCTTTTGAAGTCAAGTTTCAAAATTTTGAGTCGGTACCTTGGAGTATTGGATCGCATCAAGCCTGGTATTGTTTGTAGTTTTCCATTCCATGGAGAACAATTTGAAATTTGGGTGTAATGGTGGAGTTTTTCCCTTCTTTTTATTTCTTCCGCAGTCAGGAATGACAAGCGTATCTTCCCGTTAATTTTTTCCCCAACATCCATGGGTAGTACATGGACATCTCTGATTAGATGTGGCATGGCCATGTTTCAAGTGATAATGAAAGCCTCCACATGTCCAAATGGCACAACTCCAAGGGTAGGCCCAAGGGACAATCCTCAAATAAGCGCAAGCTTTCCACATGTCCCAGGTCCAAAATGAAGACAAAACAAGCCTAAATCGGCTAAGTATGGAAGGTTCAATGGGATGGTGCCACGTGCCTCATCGGTGTAACTTCAAGATTCAAAGCCTAGGGGAAGTTCTCAAACTTGCGCCAGTCCTCCACATGTCCCAGTCCAAAAAGAGGAAGATTCGATCATTAAAATTGACTAAGTATGAGTGGGTCGGCGGAGCCTCCACGTGCCTCAACAACACAATTTCAGAAGTGAAACCAAAGGGCCAATCTCCAAATGAGTGCCAGCTCACCACGTTAGGACCGATAGAAGGTCAACAAGTCAACACAATTTCAAGAGGTGTTTCCAAAGTGGAAACTCAAATGAGTGCTAGCTCACCACGTGGTCAAAGTTAAATGGAGAGACAGAGTTGGCCATTGAAAAGTCCAAGACCAAATGGAAGGAGCCACGCGTCAACTAGATGTAATTTCAGGAGGCGTTTCCAAAGCAGAAACTCAAATGAGTTAACTCCCACATGGTCAAAGTCATAAGGAGAGTGGGGAGTTGGTGAATTGAGAATTCCAAGTTTTCATAAAGGAGCTGGAAGGAGCCACACGTCACCTTGGCACAATTTCAAGAGACATTTCCAAAGGAAAAATTCAAATAGAGCCATCTCTCCACGTGTCTAGCAGGGGGGTGGGCACAAAAGGCATGGAGTCAAGTTTGGGAGCCCATGGATGGCTCAAAGGTAAAAGTATAAAAGAGCGACGGATGGTCTCCACATGTAAGCGTCAGTTTGTCACGCATGTCAAACTCAAATATAAAAGTAGGGAAAAGTGGTTCCAAAATGAGTTTCGGCTCTTCCACGTTTCTCAACTTTAAAGGCACAAAATGCAAAAGGGTCATCCACAAGCATGCCCACTTCACTTTAAATCTCTCCCATGTGGATGGCTCAAATTTAAAGTTTGCAAAGGCAAGGTGGATGGTTGGGATTCAATGCATCTAGTTTTTCGCGCATGCATGGAAATGGTGAGGCATTTGAGAAGTTTAGAGAATATTTCTTGAATCAGTTTCATCATTTTTCTGTAACCGAATGTAACCATTCTTGGAAACTATTTATTGGCTTTTCCATGCCATTGTTTGGGTTGGATCCTGAGACTCTGTAAAGGTAATAGATTCAAAGTAATCAATACAGAATTTTTCCCCTTTCTTCCTCTACTTTTCTTCTTTCCATGTCTGAAACTTGGGAATCATCCATCTTTTATGATAGGAAACTTTGTGTTCTTGTTTATATGATTTCTGGAACTTTGTGTCTGTGGAATTATATTGGTTATGAAAGTGAATGATTCTATTTTGCAACTCCCTGGTTCAATACGTATAAGGTGATACTCTGCCATCTATATTTCCTGAAGGTATTGTTATGTTCTTCCTTCCTCATCTCCTGAATGTTACAGAGCTTCAGTGTGTGATGGCACAAAGGAATAAGTGTCAAAGAATGTTACGGGAGATTTCACAAAGCTTGGTTTTCCAATGCCTTTTGACAAAACACACTAATTCATTAAGAAGGATGCATTCCAGAAGAACATGAAAGAAAAAATGATGTAAGAGAAGAACCAAATTCCTGAGAAGATAGATGAGACAAAAATTTTGGCTTTGTTAAACCATTGATAACCTTATCAAGTAAGTTTGCATAAAATAATAAATTAAATCTCCACTCTCAGTTATGAATTGCTAACAAAGTTACATGTCAGTCACTTTGATTTATGATAAATTGTAATTCCAACAGATGAAGAGTGGAGCATGTTACAAAAGATGAGATAATTAAGAGTAATTTAATTTTTAAAATTGTTCCATTTATTGCAATCTTCAATTTTTTCATACAAGGCATGTCTCAAGAAAGTTAAATGAGGAATAGTGTTATTTTTCATTTCAATACATAGTGGTTCACAAAGTTGACAAACCTTTTATGCTTTGTAATTGTAGGTGTATGAGAAACATAAGTGTTTTTGAATATATTATATGAACATCTATATCATGTGATATCCATCTCATAAGTGTTTTTTTTAAATTTAAACAATGTATTTCTATTCTGAAGACAACAAATCAATGTAATGTATTTCAAGTTTCATTCCTAAGACTACAAATCGACACGGTGTTTTTAAAAAAATACAAATAAGGAAAAAGATATTATCATAACAATATATTGAATATTTGAATATATTAATTATTATATGAACATCTATATCATGTGATATCCACAAATGGAAGCTTCCAATTTGATGGTGGATCATCTCTATCATTTGCTTGACCAGATCTCTAACTCTCACTTTGTTGACAATAAACTGTTGTAATAGGGTCATCTGTTGTATTTGTGCCATTGTTTTTAGCCCCTCTCCTTTCATTAATCGAATTCCATACTACCAAATCCCTATCATAGGGAAATTTATCCACTTCGTACCGTGATGTGTAAATTCTCAAAAAAAAATTCTTATTTTTGTCAAGCTTGTTTCACAAATTTGACTTTATAAAGGTCAAGGCACTGAAAATTCTCTCATCTTCAATTGAAACCAAAATCATTGTTTGACATAGCTCATCCAATGAGAAAAACTTGAACATGGTTTTGTAAAATATTACTTAACCTAATTTTTCCCATAACATGGTTATTACTCAACACTCTAAGGGATTATCCATGATTTGAATTTTTCAATCATCAGAGGGGATAATTCAAGAGATTGATCAATCAAACTATCCTTGCTTAAAATACCTAGAATATTCATTCCATTGATATCAACAGGCTTACAAAAATGTTGAATCAATGTAGTCAACCTCTTGTGGTAGTCTTCCGCAAAAATCTTTCATTTTGGACAGAATTCCAATAGGTGGGATTTACTAAAGCCATTGCTTCAAGTAAAGCATCCCTACTAAATCATTCCCTTATTTCTTGTAGTAGGGAAACTACAATTTCTCTTAACCTCACCCTTGTTGATGATACAATGTTATCAAACAATGACCCTGTGACATTTACCTTCTCAACCTTACCACTACTACTTTAAACATGTGCATTGATATCTCATATCCACGTACATAAGCACATACTTCCAAAAAAATTGAACTTAATAAAGCTATTTGCATTTCCAATATTTATCAAATCATTTCAACCATCAAACTTTGGACCTAAAAATCAGATTCATCAACAAAATAATATTTTATTGCCATATAAATTTGTTTCCTCAAACTAGAAAAATCAGCAATATGCATAGTTCTTTCTTAGGCTTGTTTAATTAAATGATGCATTTCATCCAACATGGGAAGGAAACCACACAACATCAACAATGACTCTATATCAGTCAAACAATGTATCAAATCCTAAGCCTTGTCCACTTCCATGCAATTTTTCCACATTACTCCTAATAAGGATTTATACTCATCGTACACCCTACAAACCAAGTTAGTACAATGAGATCCACCTAGCTTCGATATCTTTTAACAGCTTTACACCCATTTTTTATCCCTTTTGAAAATATTTTTAATTCCATGAACCTTTTAGGACTATGGAAGAAATAAGCATGCACCTCTCGAACAAGTTCTTCAACTTTTGCTACAGTTTAAATTTTCCAACTATTTTGTATGCTAGATTCATTCTATGATCCATACAATGAATGGAAATCATATACGGTCAATGAGATGTTTGAATTATTACACACAAGACATTATGATGACCTTTCATTATAGAGGCCCCATCTTCCTTGACACATACTAGATTTTATGCAATTGTAGAATCATCCATGCCATCGATCTCCTTCAAAAATTTATCACCAATTCACAAAGGTTTTCAAAGCATTGGAGTTCTCTCTCATCTTGTGAATGGAAAGTAAGGATGTATCACATGATTCTCAATAGTATAAACATGCATACAAACCCAAGAAATATTATCTACTATTGTAACCTCATCAATAGACAAAGACATATATCGTGTAGACTTCAATTTCTATTTCAAGTCTTCTTTCTCAAACATAGCTATGCATTTTGCCCAATCCCAACCACTAATTTCAGACCAGTGAGAATGAGGAAAGTGTGGGACACCAAGAAAAGACAACATCTTCTTTTATTCAGGAAAATATGTTATAGGACAACCTATTTTCAGAATGTGAAAAATAGTAGCTAGTTGAACTGTTTACCTAAAAGACTATTTTGAATGACCTTGTTGAATTGAGAGGTAATTTTCCCTCTATTCACCGCAATTATTATTTCAATTCTCTCAGTACTCTTCAAATTATTTTTCATACCTAATATGTAAACAATCATCTACATTTTTCCATCTGGAAACATTCTTCACAACGCCATCTACAATTTTATTTTCATATATCTTTCCTACATGTTTCTCAATAGTATCCAACTTAAGTTGCATTGTTTTTTTCCATGCCTAATTTCAAAATTTCAGATTATACATTTTTCATTCTTTCGAGAGGTTCAAATTTATTCTCATTTTCAATAGGTTCAATAAATGGATACTTAGAAACCCACTCTAACCTGAAACTCCTTCCCAAGTCCCATTTTATTTCCTTTCTCTTTCTTCCATAAATAGGTGTCCCCTGAGTATTTTCCATGGTGGAATTTAAATTTTGTTGACTGCCAGAAGTTTCACCTCCAACATTCAATTGGGAAGGTGATGTAGTGTCAACTTCATTCAATGGGTAGGTGATGCAGTGTAAAACTCAACTTCATTTAATGGAATGTCTTCAAGGGGAGGCATTTCATTGTCATCGTCATTGACAACATCAACCATCAAATCAAAAATGAACTCATTCTAAGTTTCATTTTGAATGCAATCATTATCCCTTGATTATGTTGGTTCTATTTGGAGAACGATGGGCTTCCTTAGATGGTTTCTAAAAAATAAGATGTTATTGTTCAAAGGCCAAGTACTACTATCAGAGGGGTTGGAATATATTTTTTTCGGAGCTTCCTTTTTACTTACCATTTTCCTAAATCCCGTAAGGACAATTTTGAGTTAGTAGAGCTATGGGATAAAATTGAATAAGGAATCAGTAGTGTCATGACATTCGCGATACCATAAAATCAAAAATGACATAAATAACTTATAAATCTTAAAAGTATATAAAGCAATACGACATGAAAGAAAATAAGTTTCAAATAGACTCACCTACAAAGTAAGTGCTTTTAGGATGAAAATTGTAATGCAGAGCGGGACTTGAAGGCCTTGATTTATTTTATTTTTGTAAGAAAATTGCAATATGTTGATTCGTTGAATCCTTTTCTACTACTTTGTAAATTTGCAAATTGGAAAACCAGAAAAGATTAAAAAACCTTTGAACTTTACTCAATGTTTAGTGATTCTACATCTACAATCTACATATATGTATATATGTATATATGGAAAATTTAATCAAATTCCTAAAAATTCCCATACATGTCGGTGAATGAGCCCAAAGGAAAAATAAGGTTCCATAGATTTCTTGGTGATCTAAGAATGTTTTAAAATCTCGCCCGTTGATCACGCAGATGATTCAATATAAAAATATACATTGGGATTGGAGATTTGTTGGCTATTCGCATGGGATATATTATTGTTTATGGAATTTTTGGGTGAAACCTAGGCACTACCATGACCGTAAAAATCACCAAAATCAAATTCCATAAATTCTACTATTCTCCAAACTCGTGAATATTCATCACTAAAATTTACCCAGATAATGAGGTCGTTTCATCATCATGTTTTTATGAACGAATGTAAAGAACGTAAACAACTTTTTTGTGCTTGAAATCCTAGCTTAAAAGTGGTAGGAAATATTTTCTTAGTGAGTGCCTAGAATTCATTTCTTGTGCTAAAATGATGATTCGATGTTATAGAAGGCTCGCCTAGATTTATAGAAAGGTGTGATAGAGCATGTGGTGATGAGTGGACCCCACTTGAAAATGTATGTTTCTAAAGAAGTCTAGTTTGAGAAAAGGTTTTCCAAAGGAGTTGAAAAATAAATTGACATTTTTTTAGTATGGTACTTATACTTGATGTCCATGATGGTTTCTAATCATGGTTGATATTCTAGAGGGAAATTTGTGCCCTATTTATGAAGACTCGGTCCTAAGGTATTTTTGCGGCGTTTCAAGCGGTTTTCAGAGATGGACTTTGTTCAAGGCCTTCCACTGGAGTTTGAATAAAATGTAAGGTTTTCCGGAAATTATATTTAGAGGTATTTCTATTGGTGTATTTTTTTCTCATGATGATGATATTTGATGGGTCATCCAAAGCTTGATTTGTGGAGAATAAGGTTTTTTGTTTTTCAGGACATGATTGGTTTTGCTGAAATAATGAGGTAGGCAGAGACATGTTTTGGATTGGTTGATGTTTTATATCAATTGGAGAGTAAATAGGGATGAATTTTGTTCCTATATAAAGAATTTTTAGGTATTGAAAGTGGCAGAAATGGTGTAAACCAGTTGATTTTGTAAAATAAGTTTTTGGGCAACTCGGTTTTGCCAGAAGAGGAAAGTTAGTGTGGTTTGCATATATGGATGTTTCATGTGCTCTAGAAAGAATGGATGTGATTTAAAGGTCCAAGTGATTCCAATGATTTTTACATGCCATATTTGATGTGTTCTTAGGTGGTCTTGATGCCCAAAGGTAAAGACAGTTCCTAGAAACAACTATTGGTGAAGGATATGATCCTTCTTGATAGAGTTATGTCAAATTTGATTGGTGAAATATGATTAATGAAAATGGATGGTGTTTTTATTTCATATTTAACATGTGTGGTGAATTTGGGAGCTTGAATAATCATGGTTATGGTGTTTGTGTTTTTAGCTCTTCTAGGTGAAGGGGTTTTTAGTTGTTTTTGCTTGTTTGGTGCATTTGGGCATGGATGACCTACATGGGTCCACTTGATGAATGTTTATAAGTTTTGTGTTATATTTTTATGTTTTTTTCTTTATATAATGAAGGAGGACCGACCTATGAGATGTTTAAAAGAAGAAAATCATATTTAAGTGTTTGTCTAGTTCAAATTTTAACTAGTGCTCCTAGAGGGTAAATTGTGAACTAAGTAGAAGTGTGTAATAGGTATAATTGCATGATTTTAGATCTGAGGAATTATGTTACAGGTAGATAGCATGTGTTCAAGGTTTTTAATCAAATACAAGTCCACGAAAGAAGAAGAAATATCGAGCTAGGTGAATGAGGGTTTGAACAAGGGTTTGAATGTTGTGAGATGAAGTGGTAATCTGCATCAATTGTTGTAGCAATAAAACATCATATATATTAATTCAAATGTGGTTGATTGGGTGCTTTATCATCTTAGTAGGTTGTATCCTCCTTGTGGATTTGGTGCTTCACTAAACTAGGGGTTGGTGATCCTTGTGATGTTGGTGCTTCACTAAATACTTTTATTTGTGTAATATAATCAAAAGTTTCAGTGGGTTTTCTTCCCCTTGAGGGTTTCCCACTTATATCTTATGTTATGGTGTTTCTTTCATGGTTTTGTTGATTTGATTGAATGTTATGAAAACTTTAATTAAAGGTTTAATGGTTTATGGTATAAACAAGAAAATCTAAAATTGATTAAAATTTTGTAAGGATTGATTCACCCCCTCTTAGTCTATTTTTCTTCCAACAATTGGTATTAGAGTAGGTCCTTTTGGATAAGTTTGATCACTTGAAAGGATATCCTTGAAGCACAAAATTGTGAGTCAATAGAGTGGTTCTTCTACTAGCAAGGCACCATTATTTGATGGAGTGAACTATGCTTTTTGGAGTCTGAGGATGAGGACTCACATCATGTCCCTAGGGTTTGATATTTGGAAATCTGTGGAGGATGGTTATATTGCTCCTGCTACTCCACCAACTAGTAATACAAACAAGAAGTTATGTAGTGATAATTCAAAGGCTATGAATGTTATCATGTGTGGATTAGGTGAATCTAATCTTGTGAAGGTGATGTATTGCAAATCAGATAAGGCTATGTGGGAGAAGCTTCAGGTCCTATATGAAGGAGACTCTAAGGTAAGAATTTCTAAGCTCCAAACTTTCATAAATCAGTTTGAAGGTCTTAAGATGAGTGATGATGAGTCCATTGTTATATATTTTCTTAGGGTTAACAAGGTTATAAACACTATTCAAAAAGGTTATGAGAAGATGTGAAGGAAGAATATGTAGTTCAAAAAACATTGAGATCTATAACACCTAAGTTTGATTCCAAAGTTTCTTTCATTCAAAACTCCAAGGATTTGAATCTCTTGAAGATGAATGAGTTGCATGGGACTTTGAATTTCTATGAAATGAGGATTTTTATCCCAAACCAGCTAAAAAGAGATTACTTTCAAATCTGAAATGAAGAACAAATGAAAGAAGTCCAATGATGGTGGTAATACTCCTGAAATTGCTACTAAGTGTCCTCATAGGCATGAAAAGGAAGGTGATGAAGACCATGAGGATGATCATGACAAGAAGAATCATAAGTTTAGTAAAGGTAAGAATAACTTCAAGAGGTTTGACTATAATAAGAAGGCAAAAGAAGTTGTTACAAAGGAAGAGGCTCGTTTATCATATGTAAGTAGTGGCATTTCAGATTCTGATTTTGAATCTAATCATGAATATTTTGGAGATGAGGTGTTTTTCATGACTAAATATTCCATGAGATCTACTAGTGGTGGCTCTTCATTATTAGGTGATTTCATATTAGGTTCTTGTAGAGATTCTAAGGAAGAAGAAGATGATGTTGAAGATGATCCCGTGTGTACCCAAGAAGAGTTAAGGCATGCTAAAAATAAGAACAAAAGTTTGAGATCTTCAATTCAAATGATTTGAAGATAAGATTCATGATCTAAAAGAGAAGCATTTATCCTGAAACAAGCAAGCTAAATAAGACGATTCTACAATGTTAGAATAAAAGGTAAAGTTCCTAGTCACAAGTTTGCAAGAAAAAAGAGCATGTGCACCAAATTTGAAGAGGATGTAGATTTTCTAAGGGAATAATTGTTAGAGGTTGGTAAGAATACTATGTCCTTTTATAAATTTGAGAAAAGTACCAAGGATCTTCATAAAATTCTTGGAAAATACAGATTAGTAGGTTTGGGGTTTCTTGATGATCTCAAGGGAAAAGATAATATTCAATAAGATAGTCTTCCAAGCAAGAGCTATGGAGAACCAAGCATCAAGTATGAAAATAAGGAGGTATTCACCAAAGACAATGTGAAGAAAAATCCAATTAGGCATCCTAATGCTTTAAGGTATGAAAGTTCTTTCAATGGTTATTGTTTTACATGTAATGGTTTTGGGAATAGATCAAAGGAATGTATGATGTTTTCTATTAATTATCACCCTTGGAGGTAGTGAGCAAAAAAGTAATGTAGTATGTTATAATTGTCATGAGAAAGGACATACTACTATATATTGTCTACATGGGCCTTTAAGTCGAGTTGGGGAAAGCGAGAGGATACAAGGGAAAAATTAAAGGCGGTATGTTTGATTCACTGTAACAAGTATGGGCATGTTTCTAAGGATTTTTATGGGCCTACAAGACAAGGAAATGGATTTTAAAGTCCTACTATGCTAGCTAGGAGGAAAAACTAATCTTAGGATCCTAAAAGGAATAATAAGGTCCCATAGAGAGAAGGTGTTGATACAAATAAAATCATGACTCGAGCTCATATCATAAACAAATAGATGATGTGATTTTTAGGTGTCCAAGAAGGCTTGGGACCTTTTCAAATCCTTCTTCTAGATCTATCATGATGATATATGCCTCTACTAGGCTTCTTAGAGGTGTATTGATCCAAATGAAGCATTGCAGAGAGGGGGATTAAGTGTGTTGCTATGGAGTTGTTGCATGATATCAAGGAATTTCAAGGTGTGTCATTGCAAGATGTCAAGGTATGTTAGTAGATTTTTTTTGCTTGAGTCATAGAATATGTGGTTATAGTCAAAGTATTTGTGTTTTTCATGTCATGAGGTGTTGGTGATTGAAGTATTTATGAAGTCTTGTCTTGGTCTTTCAACGTATTTTTATGGTCTACATATGTGTTAGATTTCTAAGTCAAAGCATGTAGGTTTGAGTATGAGAAGTCAGTTATGAGTCAACAATGTGTCAAATAAGATGGTTAAGTTCAAAGGTTGTTCATGTTATTGTGAGTACTTGCAAAGGTTATATGTCCTGTAAGGTCTGGAATAGGTATAAGGATGCTTTCCAAAGTATGTCATGAGTTATTTGAGCTTAGATGTTTGATATATTTCCTTGTGTTGTGACTTGGATATGTTAAAGAGTGTGTGTACTTGAAGAAGATGGTATGAAGTGTGTCTAGGTCAATCTTAAACTCAAGAAGAGGTGTGTCTTTGTAAAGAGTTGTCTATGTCCTAGCATTATTGGTTAGGTGTCATTGAGTCATGCTCATTATGGTGTCAAGAATGATCATGTTACATAAAGGAGAAATGAAGAAGGAATGAGTCATCAAATATGATGACTTGATCATACCATCATCTCAAGGAGGATTGTGGCAGAGTTCTTGAAGGCTAATTGAGGACAAGCTAAGAAGGATACAAGTAAGTGTTTGTGGTTTCTTTGCTTCATAACCAAAATATGGGTGCTCAAGACCTTAGAGGGGCTTGATACAGGGTTTTTGGAAAAATTTGAGGACTTGACATCAAAATTTGTGCACTCGAGTTGTAACTACCTTAATCGGGCTCTGGAAAATCACAAGAAGCAATGTGAAGGAGAACATGTGTTTGAGAGACTATCTGATGGATTTGAAGGCCAAGAATTGAAGTAAATTATCTAAATTTTATCTACATAAATATTCAAGAAGATTCAATCCATGAGAATATCTTAATCAATGGGAAAATCTAACAGTCCAAGAGTGAAATGGTAAGTAGCGAGTTGAAGACCTAATTTTGAACCTAAGACAGTGGGTCCTAGAGAATTTTGTAAAGAAATGTTTTGTTAATCCTTGAGAAGTGCTTAAAAGTACAAATGGATACTCAAATCAAGAATTTTCCTCTATGAAAGTGAATAAATGAAAAGTTAGGAGTGATTTCTTCTTGGAACATGGCTATTATCTTGTGTGAGCGATGCAGGGAGTAAGTGAAAGAGGGATAAAATCTCATAAATTATGATTGGTTCATCATGTGGGTATAAGATATAAATATCAAGAAGGTACAGAGAAAAATAATATGGTGTTAGAAGTATCCTTAGCTCAGCATTAATATATAAGGTCTGTTGAGACAAGTACAAGTGCAATCAAGAGCAAAGGCATGTATGGTTGACTTCAAAACCGTGTTGAAATATATACACATGAGGTATGTGAGTTTAATCAATCGATCATATTTCCTTCTATCTCAGTTTAAGAGTCATTTAGAAATGTGTTTTCATCTATAAAAGATAAAGAGAAGTTTTTGTATGGTTAAGTTTAAGAATGTAGCAAAGTATGGTCTTCATGGTGGGCTACAGGTCAGAAAAAGAGACTTCAATCGGGGGTATAAGAATCCTTTATGTCTTGTAAGGACTAATATATATTTATCATCATTTGTGTTCATGAAGGTTGAGTGACATTCGGTATGATAGTTTCATCTAATTTTTATTTTCAAAGCATGTTTGAACTATGTATTGCCATGATACAGAGATGGCTTCCTACAGGTATGAGAAGCCCTCTTGACACTAATGTAGGTAGATTTGAATTAATTTCAAGGGTTCATTATATGAGGTATCTACTAGGGGTCCTAGATGCGATGACGGATATGAAGTAAAGTGTAACAGTGAATTGTGTAAGAAATTGACCAAGGTATGATTTTATGGGTTGAATTTTCTTTAGTTATCAAGAGTATAGATCTTTTCTTGGTCGGTGTATGAAGGATTGGTGATGTTCTATAGTCACTAACGTGGATAAGGATCCTAATTTATCTCCATCTCAAGAAGACAAAGTTATATGTGTAATGTGGCATGATATCAAGGTTAGTCTTAAGTCTTGTTGCAAAATCTTAGCATGGTGACAAATATGAAAAAGGTTGAGATACATAATCTGTGAAGACTCTCAAAGGTAGGGGGAGCTTGTGTTTCCTTTCTCTAAATGCTCTAGGAATCAAAGAAGGTTGGAAAGGAAAATTATCATGCTTTTCAAAGCTCATCTGGTTGAAATATACATAATTTCGAGTACACAGATACTTATGGTGAACTAAAATAGTATACTACAAAGTTGTATTTACCCAATCGAGCAAGGGGAGCAAGTTTTTGTGCTCAAGATCATGAGAAAGGTGATAAAGAAAGTTCTTAGACAAAATTAAGAGTGATGTAAGATCCATTTGGTTGATTATTTTCTTCTTGTGTTATGGTTGCTTCTTAGCAAGGTGTTGCAAGTCTATGAAGGCAAGAAAGCTGGGTGTTACGATTGTATAGAGACCTCCAAGACATGGGGAGCTCTTTTGGGTCATATATCTAGATGTACAAGGTTCTTAGAAGGCATTGTGTGGAAAATTAGATTGTGTTTACAAGTATAAAGGCTTGTTGATTAGTTCATATGACCTATGGGATGCACTAACATGTAAAGAAGGCTTCAAAACATTGAAGCATTGATTTAGGTAAGAGGTAATATAGTTGAGAAATTTACAAGGCATTCATACAAGGTAAGGACCTTATTTCTTGTACTTTCTACTAGACATGGATGAAATGATCCCACGAGGTTCCATAAGGAATCATTTTATAGTGTATTTGTTAGGTCTGAGAAGTTTGTCTAAAATGCACCTGAAAGATAGTCTTAGGGATTTCAGTCCTAAGTGCGATGTGATGTCTAGCCATGCAAGAAACTACCCAAGTTTGAGAAAGAATTAGTTAAGATTGGACAAGAAAGAGGTAAGTGTGATGTTTTGGATTAAAATCATGATTTTTGGAATGTATAGGTGTTGTTTATGCTCTTCCCTAAGGGGATTACAGATCACAAAATGCTTTGAAAGATCCAATACAGAGCTTAAGTGAAGAATGACTAGTTTTGCTTAAAATGAAGTATTTGGTTGATGTTTCCAACCAAATGGTGATCCTAAGATCTAAGAAATATTAATATCAAGTTGTATAGGTATGCACTTTTTCATTAATGTAAAAAGGGGGAGAAGATTAGGTGGTTTTCCATCAATGACAAAAGGGGAGATTGTTGGCATATTGAGTTCTAGGTGTTTTCATTGATGTAAAATCTCATTAATGAAAAATAAGATGATGGATAAGTGTCAAATCATTCTTGGTAGGTTGATGACATGTAGTAGCATGTGGTTTCATGATGACATAAGGTGATTCAATGAGATTGGCTTGGTCAGAAAGCCTAGTCATGCGACCTAGCTTACTTAGGTGATGGTGCATGTGGATGGAGTTGCTTGGTGGTTTGAGAATCATGTTAATAGTATGGGGATTATTTTTGGATATTTTTAGGTACTCACATGAGTTTGAGGTGTGGTTTTAGGTGGAAGATTCATTTGCAAGTGTTCATCTAGACTAAGGCTAGGTGTTTAGAGGCATGAGGATGGGTTGCAAATCTATGAGAGATCATAAAAGCATACGGGGATGTCATACATGTTTTTTCAGGTATGTTAGGACCTTTTGTAGAGGTTTCATGATGATTTATGAGGTTCTTCAATAATGACCTAGCATAAACCATGTAAAACTCAACGGATAGTCATGCAAATGAGATGCGTTGAGAATATGGATACATATTTGAGATATAATTATGATTTTAGATGGTGAAACAAGGTGTCCTAGAGGTGTGAAAAAAATGGAGCCATTCTGAAGAATATTTTTCAAGTTATGTTGTTTTTAGTGAAATAGGGTCAAGAAGAAGGTGATTTCTAGCTCGAATTACACCTTCTGATGCTCACCATGAATTGTGTAATTTTCATTTGACCTTGTGTATTTCAGGGATTATTTTTCATTTATTTAATAATTTTTCAAAAAAATAATGAGTTCATTTCATCGTCATGTTTTTATGAACGAATGTTAAGAAGGTAAACAACTTTTTGTGTGATTGAAAGTAACTCAAGAGGAAAGATTTTCTTAGTAATTTCCTGGAATATATTTCTTGTGCTATTATTATTATTGTATGTTGTATAAGACTCCTCTATATTTCTAGAAAAGTATGATAGAGCATGTGGTGATGAGTGGACCCCACCTGAAAATGCATGTTTCGAAGAAGTCCAGTTTAGGACAAGGTTGTCAAAAGGAGTTGTGAAATAAATTGACATTATTTTTAGTATGGGAATTTTAATTTATTTCCATGATGGTTTCAAATCATGGTTTATCTTCTAGAGGGAAAAGTGTTCCCTATTTATGAAGAATGGTCCTAAGGCAGTTTTGGGGTAGTTTTCAAGAAGTTTTCAGATATGGACTTTGTTGAAGGCCTTCCACTTGGAATTGAAATTAAATGTAATGTGTTTTGTAAAATATATTCAAATGTTTTTCCATCAGTACATGGTTTTTATTATGATGATTATATTTTATAGGTCATCCAGTTTGATTTGTGGAGAAGAAGGTTTTTGTTTCTTAGGACAGGATTGCTTTTGTTGAAAGAATGAGGTAGAAGAGGCATGTTTTGGATTGGTTGATTCTTTATATAAGGTTGAGAGTTAATAGGGATGATTTTTTTCCTATTTAAGGCCTTTAGAATTATTTAAAGTGGCATCAAGGGTGAAAACTAGTTGAGTTTGTAAAACTGATTTTTGGACGGGGAGTTTGGTGAAGAGGAAAGTTGGTGTGGTTTGCACATATGGATGTTTCATGAGCTATAGAAATCATGGATGTGATATACAGGTCTATGGGATTCCAATGAGTGGTTACATTCCATATTTGATATGTTCTTGGGTGGTCTTGAGGCCTAAAGGTGAAGACAAGTTCCTAGAAACAACTATTTGGTGAAGGATATGAGCCTTCTTGATATAGTTATGTGAAATTGTATTGGTTAAAGTTAATTAAATTCTGTGTATGGTGTTTTTAAGTCATAATTGACATGTGTGGTGAATTTTTGATATTGACTAGTCATGGTTATGGTTTTTGGTTTTAGCTCTTCCAGGTGATGGGGTTTTGAGTTGTTTTTGTGTTTGTTTGGTGCATTTGGGCATGTATGACCTACATGGGTCCACTCAATGAATGTTTATAAATTTTTGTTATATTTTTATGTTATTTGTATTTATATAATGAAGGAGGACCGACCTATGAGGTGTTTGAAAGAAGAAAAGCATATTTAAGTGCTTGTTTAGTTCAAATTTGAACTAGTGCTCCTAGAGGGAAAAGTGTGATCCAAGTAGAAATTTGTATGCAGGTATGATTGCATGATTTGATATCTAAGGAAGTGTGTTACATGTTGATTAGTGTTATAGAGCATGTTTTCAAGGTTTTAAAGGAAATAAAAGTACATGAAAGAAGAAGAAAGAGCGAGCTAGGTGAATGAGGGTTTGAACAAGGGTTTTGAATTTTGTGAGCTGAAGTTGTGATATCCATAAGTTGTTGCGAAAAAAAAAACATTATATATATATCAAAAAAAAAAAAATTGATTTTTTCATGATCATATAAGGGGGTCGTTGTCTCCTTTTGGAGTTAGTTCTTCACTAAACTAGGGGTTGGTGCTCCTTGTGAAGTTGGTGCTTCACTAAATACTTTTTATTTGTGTAATATAATTAAAATTTTCATTGGGTTTTCTTCCCCTTGAGGGTTTCCCACTTATATCTTGTGTTATGGTGTTTCTTTCATGGTTGTGTTGATTTGATTGAATGTTATGCACACATTAATGAATGGTTGAATGGTTTATGGTTTAAGTAAGCAAATATAAAATTGATTAAAGTTTTGTAAGGACTGATTCACCCCCTCTCATTCCATTTTGCTTCCAAATATTGGAATTATATCAAGTCCTTTTGAATGTGTTTTATCATTTGAAAGGAAATCCTTGAAGCGCAAAAATGGTGAGTCAATAAAGTGGTTCTTCTACTAGCAAGACACCATTGTTTGATGGAGTGAACTATGCTTTTTGGAGTTTGGGGATGAGGACTCAAATTATGTCCCTAGGGTTTTATATTTGGAAATCTTTAGAGGATGGTTATACTGCTTCTACTACTCCACTAACTAGTAATGTTGACAAGATATTGTGTAGTGATAATTCAAAGACTATGAATGTTATCATGTATGGATTAGGTGAATCGAGCTTGTGAAGTCGATGCATTGCAAATCACCTAAGGCTATGTCGGATAAGCTTGAGTCCTATAATAAGGTGACTCTAAGGTAAAAAGTGTTAAGCTCAAAACTTTCAGAAATCATTTTTAAGGTCTTAAAATGAGTGATGATGAGTGCATTGTTGCATATTTTCTTAGGGTTGACAAATTTGTCAACACTATGAAAGGGTTAAGAGAAGATGTGAAGGAAGAAGTAGTATTTCAAAATGTTTTGAGATCTCTAAGACCTAAGTTTTATTACAAAGTGTCTTTCATTGAAGAGTCTATGGATTTGACTCTCTTGAAGATGGATGAGTTGCATGGGACTTTGACTGCCTATGAAATGAGGATTGTTGATTCTAAACCAGCTAAGAAAGAGATTGCTTTCAAATCTGAAATGAAGACTAAATGCAAGAAGGCCAAGGATGATGATAATGCTCCTAAAATTGATGATGAATAACTCTTTTCAATGGTGGATAGAATATTGAATGTTGGATCTGGTAAGTACAAAGGTAAACTTCCATTTAAGTGTTTCAATTGTGGTGAAGTAGGTCACTTTTCTACTAAGTTTCCTCATAGGCATGAAAAGGAAGGTGATGAAGACCATGAGGATGATCATGACAAGAAGAATTATAAGTTTGGTAAAGGTAAGAAGAACTTCAAGAGGTTTGACTATAAGAAGAAGGGAAAATTAATTTTTACATAAAGGAAGAGGCTTGTTTATCTAATGCAAGTAGTGGTGTTTTAGATTCCGAGTCTGAATTTGATCATGAAGGTTAGAGATGAGGTTTTTTTCATGAGTAAAGATGTCATGAGATCTAATAGTGGTGGTTATTCATTATTAGGTAATTTCATATCAGGTTCTTATAAATATTCAGAGGAAGAAGAAGATGATGTTGAAGATGATCTTGTGTGTATCCATGTAATGTCCCCTTTTTGTAATGTCCCCTTTCCTACGCCAAAAGGCCCAAGGGCCAAGTCAAGTCCAAACCGTGGTCATACCCAAGGGGCTATGGACACTGGGAGCTTTTGAGAAGGGGCCTCGTGGTTCTAATATCCAAGTTTTGCGTTTGGGGGTCACTTTTGGACCATGGAGACTCAAAAAGGAAAAAGTAACTTTAGTTACTTTTATTTTATTGGCCCCTCCATGGAATGAAAGGTGCCTAGGGTTATTGGGGCTCATTTCTTTGAGGAGAAGTATATAAAGAGTTGGGAGAGAAAGGAAAAAGTAACTTTTGGCATACATTTTATTGACCCTTCACAAGCAACTGTTGTTTGCGCATCTATAACTTTTGGAGTGAAATCCCATAGGCACCCTAGCTTCAGTGGTGATAGACCCGTCCCTAGCTAGTAGGGTATCCTTTGGTAGTGAGAGATGTACCCTAGTTTGTCATTTTGGAGCCACCTTCTAGGTTGTGTTACAAAGAAATTATCAAAAGTTTTAGAGGAAGGAATTTGAGGTTTTTTGGGGCATTTGGGGAAGATAATCAGAGGGTTCTAGATCAGATTTATGGCAGCCATTTGGGTAGGGCTTAACATCACTTTGAAGGCATCTACAGCAATTTCCAACCCTTTTCCAAGCTATGCGACTTTGCAGCCTTTATTTGGAGGGTTTCCAGACGACCCCTTTCAGATCTAAAGGTTGAAATTTCATTTCCTCTATTTGCTAATGTTATTTCTGAAGACTCTTAATTTTTGCTCTGGTATTTGGAGAGTTACGAACCTCTGAAGTTTCCAGGTTATACAGGGCATGATGTGTTTTTACGCAGCATTTTAATTTTTGTAAAACTCCAAAACAATTTTATTAAGTCTTTTATAATAATATCAAGCTCTCTTTAAAATTTCAAGTAATTCGAGTGGATATTTAGGGAGGTATTAATTTTCTTAGTTCATTGTCCTTATAGTAAAAATGCAAAAATAAGTATTTTATTTGATTGTAAATTTTAAATATTTTGTGCATTTTTAAGTGGTATCCCATAAGGGATATTTAGGTGGTATCGTAACGAGCAGAGGTCTCGAGGTCAAGACTTGTAGAGCATGGTGGGATGTGATGTCCGGGGACATCCGTCGATCCCAGTGCAAGAAGTAGGGAGATGTGCCCGTAATTCCCTTGGTCACGCGCGTCCCCGACTTGATTAGTCCTAGGTGGAAAGAAGGTCTACCCTTAAGTGCCACGGTTGTATCAGGCACTTTCAGGCCGATATTTTGGTGCAGCAAAGAACCGCTCTTGGTATCGGAGCGAGAGGTCTCATGGTCGAGACTCATGGAGTGTGGTGGGTGTGATGTCCGTGGACATCCACCGATCCCAGCGCAAGGTAGAGAGATGTGCCCGTAATTCCCTTGGTCACACATCACGACTCGAGTGGTCCTCTCGATGGATGGAAGGTCCGCCCTTAAGTGCCACAGTTGTATCGGGCACTATCAGGACGGTCTTTTGGTGCAACGACAACCGCTCTTGGTATCCTATGTGAGAGGAAGATGCAATTAAGTTTGCAATCTTACATCTAGAGGGAGACGCTCATGATTGGTGGCATCATGGGTTGATTACACAAGGACACATATACATCATGACTTATACAGAGTTCACAAAGAGGCTAGTGAGTAGATTTGATAAGAGGACCCCAACCGGCATTTTAAAGAGTTGACTCATTTGAGGCAGGCCGGTTCCGTGGATCAGTATATCACCGATTTTTAGAGACTATCGGTCATGGTACCTGATGTTACTAGAGATGAGGTTGATTTCCCTATTCACAGTAGGTTTGACAGATGCTCTCGCTAGATTTGTGAGGGCATTTGAGCCTTCTTCGTTGCATGAGGCTATTAGGAGAGCTCGTGACTTGGATTTATCCACTCTTAAGTCGAGGTTTCCACCTCGAGTGCAACCTAAGGGTTTCCCTTCTAGAACCGAGGGTTCATAGCCAAAGGTACCTCCACCTAGGAAAGATACAGCCTGGAGACCATTCAGAGCTAGAGAGGACAGGGAGGAATTGAGGCGAAAGAAACTATGTTTCGATTTTTGTACCCCTTGGGTTCCTAAACACAATTGCAAGGGTAGAGGGAGGGCCCAATTCATAGAGGTCTTTGAGGAGAGTAATGGTGATGAGGAGTTGGACACATAGGGATTAGATGATGATGATGATTAGGCATTAGATAGCGCAGGTGTGGAGCAAGATAGCGAGACTTTTCCCAGGAGACTATCGCCACCTTGTCTAGTACCCCAAGGTACAAGGCATTCAAAGTTAGGGGAGTTTTGTAGGACAACGGAGTGGTGGTACTCATTGATAGTGGGGAAACCCAAAACTTTATTGATGCCTCATTGGTTGAGAGGTGAGGGTTACAGACAAAGGAATTTGAGGGCTTCAACATGGTTGTAGCCAATGGAGATTCTATGAGATGCACATGATGGGTTCCCCAATTGAGCATCACGATGGGTAACTATATAGTTACCAATTATTTCTATATTGTTGGTATTGGAGAGACCAACATAGTGCTTGGGGTACAATGGCTCCATTCCCTTGGTGAGTTTCAGACTAACTTCCAGACAATGGAGCTGAAGTTTAAGTCCAAAGGGAGGAATGTGATCTTGAGGGGATTATCTTCGAGGGCACCCGAGTTATTGCGCCAAGAGGATCTATAGGCATGACGGGGTGGATTGGGAAGTATGTTGTTTGGTTTCAAACAAGAAATTAGAGGATGGATGGAGCGGGAGTACCATGTGGATATACTGAGCTTGTTGGACAAACATAGTGCGGTGTTTGGTGACATACCTCCAGAATACCTCCAGATAGGGGATTTGAGCATGTGATTGATTGAGCTCAAGGATGAGATCGAGAAGACTATACAGAACTCATTGATATGGGGTAGATTAGACCAAGTTCTGTCCCTTTTTCTTCTTTGGTGGTATTGGTGAAGAAGAAGGATGGGACCCTGCGGATGTGTATGGACTACCTTGCCTTGAATAAGAAGATAATAAAGAACAAGTATCCCGTACCATGCATTGATGAGTTGTTAGACGAGCTACATGGTACAATCTATTTTTGAAAATAGATTTGTGTTCTAGATATCATCAGATCAAAGTCAAGGAGAAGGATGTGCATAAGACAGCTTTTATATGCCATTACGGTCACTTTGAGTTCTTGGTGATGCCTTTTAGATTGTCTAATGCTCCAGCTACATTCCAATCTTGCATGAATCATGTGTTTAACTGCCACTTACAGAAGCTTGTATTGGTTTTCTTTGATGATATTTTAGTCTGATTAGACTTGGGAGGACCATATCAGGCACTTGGGTGAGATATTGGGGATATTAGAAGCTAATTTATTATATGTGAAAGCCTCTAAGTGTGAGTTCAGCATGACCAAACTTCTATACTTGGGATATGTAATTAGTGGGGGTACAGTGAAGGTGGATAGAGAGAAGATACGAGAAATCTTGGATTGGCCACCACCTAGGACATTGACACAATTGAGAGGATTCGTGGGGTTGTGCACATACTACCAGAGGTTTGTGAAGAATTTCTCTCGGTTGACTACTCCATTGACTAATTTGACCAAGAAGGGGATTTTGCTTGGTCAAATGCAGCACAACAGGTTTTTGATCACCTCAAGGAGGTGATGAGTTCATGTCCCATCCTCACATTACCAGACTTCTCCCGCCCATTCATTCTAGAGTGTGATGCATCAAGAGAGGGTGTTGGGGCAGTTCTCATGCAAGATAGGCATCCCATCGCCTATGAGAATCAGAAATTGAAACTTTGTGGAGAGAGGTTATTCAATTTACGACAAGGAGATATTGGCCATTATGCATGCTTTGGCCAAATTCGACTTGATACCTTGTGGGTAGAAAATTTTTGGTTCATACGGATCACAATAGTTTGAGGTTCTTCTTGGGATAGAAAGAGCTCAACAATCACCAGCAAAGATGGGTGAACAAGGTGCAAAAATATGAATTTGACATAGAGTACACTAGAGGTAAGAATAATATTATTGCTGACGCTTTATCTAGGAGGCCTTACCTCACTTCTATGCTTAGTTCTATGTCTAAGATTTCAGCAGATTGGAAGGCTCATATACTTGTTGAGTATTCCAAAAATCAGTTTACATGTGAGATCATGGATGGTATTATATAGGATGACCGATACAGAGTAGTGGATGATCTCATTTTCTACAAGGATAGGATTTTCCTTGTACTAGGATCCAAAATGAAGGAGAAGATCCTTCAAGCAGTACATGATACACCACTAGCTAGACATCCTAGGTATTTCAAAACATACAGGTTCATCAGGGAGAGATTTGCATGGAAGGGAATGAAGGACGATGTCCTTAATCATGTCAGAGAGTGTATGGTTTGCCAAAGAAACCAAATCCGAGCGTTCTTTCCCAGCAGATTACTTCAACCTCTCCCCATTCCCGAATAGAAATGGGAAAGCATATCTATGGAATTTATCACAGGGCTTCCCTTGGTGCATGGGCATATCTACATTTATGTTGTAGTTGATCGATTAACTAAGTATGCTCATTTCTTTTCCCTACCCAAGGGGCACGAGGCAGTGGATGTGGTATGGATCTTCTATACCGGTATTTTTAGGCTACATGGGTTACCTAAAAATATTGTCAGTGACAGGGACAAGATCTTCATGAGCACCTTTTGGCAGGAGATCTTCATACTAGCAAGTACGGAGTTGACTCCTAGCACTAGCTACCACCCACAGACAGATGGGCAAACGGAGATAGTCAATAAGTGGATAGAAGGCTACTTGTGGAGTTATGTGATAGGACACCAATGGGCATGGATTAAATGGTTACACATGGGTGAGTATTGCTACAATACCACCTACCAGATGAGCATATGTATGACCCCTTTCTAAGCCTTGTATGGGTACGATGTCAGGACATTTGTAGATTTGGTATTACCAGATAGCCAAGCTCCCAAAGCTCGAGATTGGTTATAGGAGAACTAGGATATTTTGAAGGCTCTCAGAGAGAATCTTTAGAAGGCATAGAATCAACAAAAGGTATATGTAGATTGGCACATGACATAGAGGTCTTTTGAGGTTAGGGATCTAGTATTCCTACATTTATAGCCGTATAGGCAGTCCTCACTGAAGCATAAGAGTGCAGAGAAATTGAAACCATGATTTTATGGTCCGTACCGGGTAGTTCATCGAGTTGGGGTAGTTGCATATGAGCTAGAGCTACCGGAGCATAGTAAGATACATAATATCTTCCATGTTTCATGCCTTAAGAAGGCACTCGGACCGTATATTGTACCATCTACAGAGTTACCACCACTAGATGAGGAAGAGAAGTTAGTGTTGGAACCAGAAACCATTATTGAAGAGAGACAGAGGGGGTCAGGAGTAAAGTAATCACCGAGTATTTAGTGCGATGGAAGGGACTGCCACTTGAGGATGCTACTTGGGAGGGAGAGAAAATTTGCATCATCCTAATCTGCATTTTCTTGAGGACAAGAAAAATTTGGGAAGGGAGGACTATATTGTCCCCTTTCCTAGGTCAAAAGGCCCAAGGGCCAAGTCGAGTCCAAACCGTGGTCATACCCTAAGGTGGGACATGGCCGGGAGCTTTTAGGAAGGGGCCACGTTGTTCTAATATCCAAGTTTTGTGTTTGGGGGTCACTTTTGGACCATAACGACTCAAAAGGGAAAAAGTAACTTTAGTTACTTTTATTTTATTGGCCCCTCCATGGAATGAAAGGTGCCTAGGGTTATTAGGGCTTGTTTGCCGAGGAGAAGTATATAAAGAGTTGGGAGAGAAAGGAAAAAGTAACTCTTTGACATATATTTTATTGACCCTTCACATGAAACTGTTGTTCTGTAGACATCTACAACTTGTGGAGTGAAATCCCACAGGGACCCTAGCTTTGGTGGTGAGAGACCCGTCCCTAGCTAGTAGGGCATTCTTCGTTAGTGAGAGATCTACCCTAGTCTATCATTTTGGAGCCGCCTTTTGGGCTGTGTTATAGAGAAATTATCAGAGATTACAGAGGAAGGAATTTGAGGGTTTTGGTGAAATTTGGAAAAGATAATCAGTGGGCTCTAGATCAGATTTACGGCAGCCATTTGGGTCGGGCTTAGCATCACTTTGAAGGCGTCTGCAACAATTTCCAACCCTTTTCCAAGCTAGGTGACTTACAACCTTTATTTGGAGGGTTTCCAGTTGACCCCTTTTAGATCTAAAGGTTGAAATGTCATTTCCTCTATTTGCTAATGTTATTTCTAAAGACTCTTAATTTTTGCTCTAGTATTTGGAGAGTTACGAACCTCTGAAGTTTCCCAGTTGTCTAGGGCACGCTGTGCTTTTTCTGGCAGCATTTTAATTTCTGTAAAACTCCAAAAACAATTTTATTATGTTCTTTATAATAATATCAAGCTCTCTTTAAACTTTCAAGTAATTTGAGTGGATATTTAGGAGGTATTAATTTTCTTAGTTCGATGTCCTTGCTGTAAAAATCTACAAAAATCAGTATTTTATTTGGCTGCAAATTTTCAATTTTTGTGCATTTTTAAGTGGTATCCCATAAGTGATATTTCAATCCAAATAGAGTTAAGACATGCTGAAAAGAAGAACAAGAAGCTGAGATCTCAAGTCAAAGGATTTGAAGATAAGATTCATGATCTAGAAGAGAAGCATTGGTCTAAAATAAAAAAGCTAAATGAGATAGTTAGAATAATAGAAGAAAAGGTAAAGTTTCTAGTCACAATTTTGCAAGACAAAGAGAGCAAGTGCACCAAATTTGAAGAGGATATAGAGTTCTTAAGGGTAGAATTGTTAGAGGTTGGTAAGAAGACTATGTCCTTTCATAAATTTGAGAAAAGTACCAAGGATCTTGATGATCTTCTTTCCAAACAAATATCAACAGGTTTGGGGTTTAGTGATGACCTCAAGGGAAAATAAAAGATACAAGAAGATAGTGTTCCAAGAAAGAAATATGGAGAACCAAGCATTAAGAATGGAAATAATGAGGTCACCAAAAAGACAATGTGAATATAAATCCAATTAGGCATCCTAATGCTTCAAGGTTTGAAAGGTCTTTCAATGGTTATTGTTCTACATGTAATGGTTTTGGGCATAGATCAAAGGAATGTAGGAGGTTTGCTAGTAATGATCACCCTTGGAGGGATAGTAGGAGTGAGCAAGATAAGATGTAGTATGTTATAATTGTCATGAGAAAGGACATACTGCTAGATATTGTCTACATGAGCCTTCAAGTCAGAGTTGGGGAAATGGAGGCTACAAGGGAAGAAGTAAGGTAGTATGTTTCAGTTACAATAAGTATGGACATGTTTCTAGGGATTGTTATGGGCCTAGGAGAAAAGTAAAGGGATTTTAAAGTCCTAATATGTAGGCTAGGAGGCAAAACAAATCTTGGGAGCCTAGAAGGAATAATGAGGTCTCATCAAGAGTAGGTGTTGATAAAAATCAAGGCATGACTCAGAGATCATATCAGAAACAAGTAGATGGAGGTGATTTTTAGGTATCCAAGAAGGCTTGGGACCTTTTCAAGTCCTTCTTCTAGATCTATCATGATGATATATGCCTCTACTAGGATTCTTAGAGGTGTATTGATCAAAATGAAGCATTGGAGAGAGGGGGAGATAAGTGTGTTGTTATGGAGTCTTTGCATGATGTCAAGGCAGGTCAAGGTGTGTCACCAAGTTGTCAAGGTATGTTAGTATATTATTGTATTGCTTCAATCATAGAATGTGTGGTTATAGTAAAATTATTTGTGTTTGTCATGTCATGAGGTGTTGGTGATTGAATTATTTATGAAGTATTTTCTTGGTCCTTCAAGCTATTACTATGGTATACATCTATGTTGCCTTTGTATGTCAAAGCATTTAGGTTTGAGTATGAGAATTATGTTTTGAGTCATCAATGTGTCAAACAAGATGGTTAAGTTCAAAGTTTGTTCATGTTATTTTGAGTACTTTCAAAGGTTATATGTCAGTATGCAATGTTTAGAATAGGTATAAGGATGCCTTTTAAAGTATGGCATGAGTTATTTAAGATTATATGTCTTATATCTTTCCTTGTGATGTGGCTTGGTTATGTCAAAGAGTGTGTGTACTTGAAGAAGATGGTATGAAGTGTGTCCTAACATTATTGGTTAGGTGTCATTGAGTCATGCTCATTATGGTGTCAAGAATGATCATGTTACATAAAGGAGAAATGAAGAAGAAATGATTCATCAAATATGATGACTTGATTACACCATCATCTCAAGGAGGATTGTGGCAGAGTTCTTAAAGGCTTATTAACGACAAGCTAAGAAGGATACACGTAAGTGTATGTGGTTTATATGCTTCATAACCAAAAATATGTGTGTTTGGGACCTTAGATGGGCTTGATACATTGTTATTGGAAAAATTTGAGGACTTGACATCAAAATTTGTGCACTCTAAGTTGCAAGAGGTAAGTGTGATGTTTTTGGCTTCAAATCATGATTGTTGGCATGTATAGGTGTTGTGTATGCTCTTTCCCAGGGGGAGTACAGTCATAAAATGCTTTGAAAGAGCCAATATAGAGTTTAATTTAAGAATGACTAGCGTGTGCCTAACATGAAGTCTTTAGTTGATGTTTCCAACCAAATGGTGATCATAAGAGTTGAGAAATATGAAGATCGGTTGGTATAGGAATGTACTTTGACATCAATGTAAAAAGGTAGATAAGATTAGGTGGTTTTCCATCAATGACAAAGGGGGAGATTGTTGGCATGTTGAGTTTTAGGTGTTTTCATTGATGTAAAATCTCATTAATGAAAAAGAGGATGAATGATAAATGTCGGAGCGTGATAGGTAGGATGATGACATGGAGTATCAGGTGGTTTCATGATGACATGAGGCGATTTAGTGAGATTGGATTGGTATAGTAAGCCTAGTCATGTGACCTAACTTGCCTAGGTGATGGTGCATGATGGCTAGAGTTTCTTGGTAGTTTTAGAATCATCTTAGCAACATGGGGAGTATGTTTTGAGAGTGTTTAGGAACTCACACGAGTTTCAAGGTGCAATTTCAAGTGGAAGATTCAGTTTTTGGTGTTCATCTAGACTCAGTCTAGGTGTTTGGAGACATGATGATGAGTTTTGAGCTATGAGAGCTCATGGAAGTATGCACGGATGTCATACATGTTGTTTCAAGTATGTTAGGACCTTTTGGAGAGGTTTCATGTTGAGTTATGAGGTTTTTCTATGATGACCTAACCTAAACCATGCAAAACCCCAAGGGCTATTCATTCAAATGAGATGGGTTTATAATATGGAGACCTATTTGAGATATGATAACTATTGTATATGGTGCACATGGGTTTCTTAGAGGTTTGAGAAAAATTTGGAGTCATTAGAAGAATATTTTGCAAGTTATGTTGTTTTTGGTGAAACAGGGTCAAGAAGAAGGTGATTTCCAACTTGAATTGCACCTTTTGATGCTCACCATGAATTGTGTGCTTTACATGGGACATTTTGGATTTCAAGGATGATTTTTCATTGAGTTAATAAAGTTTTAAAAAAAATAATGAGGTCATTTCATTGTCAGGTTTTTATGAACGAATGTTAAGAAGGTAAACAACTTTTTGTGTGCTTGAAAGCGGTAGGAAATATTTACTTGGTGAATGCCAAAAATTGATTTCTTGTGCTAGTATGATTATTAGATTTTTAGAATACTCCTTCATAATTCTATAAAGGTATAATAGAGAATGTCATGATGAGTGGACCTCACACGAAAATGTATGTTTCGAAGAAGCCTAGTTTGGGACAAGGTTTTCCAAAGGAGTTACAACATAAATTGGCATTTTGTAGTATGGTTATTTTAATTTATGTACATGGTGGTTTCTAATCATGTTTTTTATTCTATAGGGAAAAGTGTGCCCTATTTATGAATCTTGGTCTTAAAGCGGTTTGGGGGCGATTTCAAATAGTTTTCAAATATTGACTTGGTTAAAGGTATTCCACTTGGATTTGGAAAGAAATGTAAGGTGTTATGGAAATTAGATTAATATTTCATTCCAGTGCTATATATTTTTGTCTCATGATTATTACATTTTATCGGTCATACATCTTTATTTGTGGAGAAGAAGGTTTCTTTTTTTCTCGGGACGGGATTGCTTTTGTTGAAAGAATGAGGTAGAAGAGGCATGTTTTAGATTGGTTGATGCTTGATATCAGTTGGAGAGTGAAGACCGATGAATTTTTTTCCTATTTAAGGAATTTGGAGGTCTTGTAAGTGACAAAAATGGTGAAAACCAGTTGAGTTTGTAAAACTACTTTTTGGGCAGCTCAATTTGGTGAAGAGGAAAGTTGGTGTGGTTTGCACATATGGATGTTTCATGAGCTCTAGAAATAATATATGTGATATAAAGGTATATTGGATTTCAATTAGTGGTTAAATTACATATTTTAGGTTTTCTTGGGTGGTCTTGATGCTCAAAGGTGAAGACATGCTCCTAGAAACAACTATTTTGAGAAGGATATGAGTCTTCTTGATAGAGTTATGTGAAATTTGATTGGTGCAAGATAATTAACGACCATGGATGGTGTTGTTATGTCATATTTTACATGGTTGGTTAATTTGGATATTGGATAATCATGGTTATGGTGTTTTTGGTTTTAGCTCATCCAGGTGATGGGGTTTTGAGTTGTTTTTGTGCTTGTTTGGTGCATTTGGGCATGGCGACCTACATGGGTCCACTTGATGAATGTTTATAAGTTTTGTGTTATATTTTTATGTGTTTTTGGTCTAGATAATGAAGTAGGAACGACCTAAGAGGTTTTTAAATAAGAAAATCATATTTAAGTGCTTGTTTAATTTAAATTTGAACTAATGCTCCTAGAGGGAAAAGTGTGACCCAAGTAGAAGTGTGTAACATGTATGATTTCATGATTTGAGATCTAAGGAATTTTTTTTTAGGTTGATTAGTGTTATAGTGCATATGTGCAAGGGTTTGAAGAAGATACAATTCCATAAAAGAAGAAGAAAGAGTGAGCTAGGTGAATGAGGGTTTGAAGGTTGTGAGTTTAAGTTTTGATCTCCATTAGTTGTTGCAAAAACAAAAAATAAGAGATATTCATTCAAAGGTGTTTGAGTGGGTGGTTTCTCATCTTAGGGGGTTGTAGCCTCCTTGTGGATTTTTTTCTTCACTAAACTAGGGGTTGGTGCTCCTTGTAGGGTTGGTGCTCTACTAAACTTGTGAAGTTGGTGCTTCACTAAATACTTTTGATTTGTTTAATATAATCAAATTTTTAATTGTGTTTTCTTCCCCTTGACGTTTTCCCACTTATATTTTGTGTTATGGTGTTTCTTTCATGTTTGTGTTGATTTGATTGAATGTTATGCACACTTCAATGAATGTTTGAATTGTTTATGGTATAAGTAAGCAAATCTGAAGTTGATTAAAAAAATTTAAGGACTAATTCACCCCTCCCTCGGTACATTGTTCTTCTATTATCTACTTTATGCTATCGAGTATTCATTCAACATCATAAAGTAGGGCTAAATGTAGACACAAAATCTATGCATTTGGGTACATTTCTAGGTCCTACAACATTCTAATGTGTACATGATTCCTAAACAAGAAAACTAGTGATTGACAACATTTTTGTGCCTTTTTCTTTGTTTCTTATAATTTTTGTTGACCTTACACACCCTACATCTATGTTGGTATTAGACCGATTTATATTTTATGGTCTTAGATATTAGCACCCATTTAGAACAGAAGTTCCGAGGCGCTCCTTTCCTTTATGCGCACTCTTGACCCGCTTTGCTTTCTTCTTATGCTTTTGGGTCTCTTTTACTTTTGGGTCATCTTTTACAACTTTGGGTTGGCCTTTTAGTTGTCAATTACGAAATTCAAAGAAGGGAATAATATATATACATATTTATAGCTCTCAAATAATGGATCAAGCACTAGCACTATCTACTATCACCTAATCTTGCATCAAAGGAACAAGAGCATTTCAAAAGGCATAAATCTAGCACACTCATACAAGGGAAAAGGTTTTCATCACTCTACATACATAGCATACGAGGGGAAATTCATTTTATTCCATCTCACACATTTACATACTTTGAGAATTCTAGATCGAGCCCGCTATTATAGTGCAACTTGCACAAGGGCAACATAGGGCATCATTATACACACATTGACACAAAATTAGATGGATTATGAGATGTAGTAAAGTTCTCGATTGTAAGATCACTCTTGAGTGACTATTGATGGGAAATCGTAGCACCCTTGAAATGTCCGCAACTCGATGGGTTGAGACTCTCAGTGTGATTGCGTAACATGGAGCTTTTCCCAAGTGTGGGACCTTGCGAAATCGGAAAAGCTCTCTGGATGAAGGTCGGTTCCTATTCCTCTGTTCAGATGCACAAATAAAATGCAGAGGGTTTACTAAAAACCTAATCTAACTTGCCAAGGAGATAGGGTAAGAAAATGCATAAAATAAAACCTAAACTACAAAGGTGATGCACCGAGGAATGAAGAACACCTGTCTTGCCAATAAACACAGACCATTAAAATGCAATGCAAGATCATGCATAGATAGCTAGATTCACAGTGAAAGATTAGTAGGATGCAAATGAACATAGAGAGGGTTGAGAATCATCCACAGACATGCATTAATTTTCTCCAAAGATTGATACAACACACTGCAAAATGCCAAGAGGCAAGGTTGCATTACGGTTTCAAATGGGAGGTTTTAACTCCACAAGTTCACTCACGCAAAGAGAAGAAGGGAGGGGCAAAACAAAAATGTCCAACTTTAGAAAGAAGCCCCTCCTTACAATTTATAGGAAGAATGAGAGAGAAAAAGAGAGGAATCCCAAATCTACCCCAACCACCTCTAGGTTGCATTTAATTCATCCCATTATGGTGGTAGGTGAGAACCTAGCGAACCCAAAAAGTGGCAAACTATATTTTACATTTTTAAGAATTTGTTCTCACTCAATTAAAGATATCCGAGTTGTAGTTGGATAGAGAACCTCGTAAGATTTCCAAAAAGTCCAACCTTGTATGAATCTGAGTTCCCACTCAAAAGTTATGGCCATCTGAATATCTGCGCTGGGAGTGCGCTTCTGTCAGCGCTCAAAATGTTGCGCCTCCTGAAGGTGCACCTTGGCGCATCCGTGTGTGTGTCAACATCCCTTTACCTACACCTTGGCGCATCTATCTTCATGTCGACATCCATTTTCATGCGCCCTTTACCTACGCCTTGGTGCATCTATCTTCATGTCGACATCCATTTTCATGCGCCCTTTACCTGCACCTTGGCGCATCTATCTTCATGTCGACATCCATTTTCATGCGCCCTTTACTTGCGCCTTAGCGCATCTATCTTCATGTCGACATCCATTTTCATGTGCCCTTTACCTGTGCCTTGGCGCATCTATCTTCATGTCGACATCCATTTTCATGCGCCCTTTACCTGCGCCTTAGCGCATCTATCTTCATGTCGACATTCATTTTCATGCGCCCTTTACCTGCGCCTTGGCGCATCTATCTTCATGTCGACATCCATTTTCATGCACCCTTTACCTGCACCTTGGTGCATCTATCTTCATGTCGACATCCATTTTCATGCACCCTTTACCTGCGCCTTCTGAAGGTGCGCCATAAATATCGGGTTTTGAGTTCCTTTGATTTCCATATTCTTCTGCTTGCCTATATCTACCCGGGGGGAAAGATATATACAACAATTTGGCGACTCAATGGGATCACCTGCCTACTAGGTAGAAGATCAGTGGCCTTTTAGCAATCCATTGGGCATGGAGTCATAAGTAATAACTTGAAACCAACCTGATATCTGATCCCGAGCCTGATACCGCAACTTCTCCAAAAGCACGCTGAACTGTAGAAATTCAACTTGAGAGAAACAAAACTGTGCCAAAGCACTTAGGGAAAAAGAAACCTAACTACAACAAGACAATGTGCATACGCACTTAGAGGAATTGAAATCTAGGCTAATATTTACAAGGGTAAACCTTTTCCTTTTAGTAGCAATGTTTAAGATAGATTCCATTAACCGGAATCGGGAGTTCTTCTCCATCCAATGTAGACAATTGGAAGGCATTACTACTTTTACATCCCGTGACCATGTAGGGGCCACTCCAAATGGCATCAAACTTGGAATGCCTTCCTGGTTTTTCCCGATCTGCATCCCATTTCAGAACTAGGTCCCCTTCCTGGAAGGTCCTTGCTCTTGCTTTCTTATCAAACCATCTTTTTACTAAGGCCTGATCCTTCTCAATCGTCTGAACTGCATGTTCTCTTATTTCCTCCAATTCCATCAACTCCGCATACCTAGCTTCCATTGGTTCGAACTCAGCCAACTCTAACTGCTTCATGAGCTCTAATGTTGGCAATTCTAATGATATAGGCAATACTGCCTCTTTCCCATAGACCAACTTGTAGGGAGAATTACCTGTAGATCTCTTTGGCGTTATCATGTCAGCCCATAATGCTGATTTTATCTTGGTATGCCATGACCTTTGGTTTTCATCCGAGTCCTTCGATGATTCTTAGCAAATTCTTGTTTGTGGACTCTGCTGTCCATTACCCTGTGGGTAATAATTTAAAGAGGTGCTCAAATAGATTCCATTCTTGATTGCCCATTCGTAATCTTGGAACCTATGAATGCCAATGCATTATCGATATGATAGTGGCGGCACACCGAACCTAGTCACTATTCCTTCATAAAAGTCTATTATGTTAGACTCATTTGCCTCTTTGAGTGCTACTGCTTCGGTCCACTTGGTTAAATAGTCCGTTGCCGTGAGAATCCACTTGTGGCCTTGGCTCGAGTTTGGATTTATGACCCCAACAAAGTCTAATCCCCATTGCATAAATGGTTGGTCAACCAAAATTGGGTGCAATGGAAGCGCCGCTAGTCTTTATTTTCCCGTGAAGAGTGCACATTTCTTGCACTTTCTTATCCATTTATAGCGATCCTTTGAACTTTGTGGGCCAATAATACCCTGCCTTCATTATCTTGAGAGTTGTTACTCGTGGGGAAAAATTTCCTCTAGAATCTCCATCATGAAAATCTCGTAACACTCTCTCAATTTGACCTGTCCCAATGCACCTCAATAGAACTCCATTGATGTCTTTCTTGAACAAAACACCATCAATGAGCACATATGGGATGGCTTGTAATCTAAAGTATCTCCTCTTTGCTTTGCTCATTTCTAGAGGGCATAGGCCTACCTGTAGGAAGTGTATCATATTCTGAGTCCAACAAGGAGCGGGCACATCATCATTTTCTTGTTCTTGACCATCTTGCAGTACCAAGGCAGTCTCTTTTTCATCACCTGCTTCAACTTGTTGACTCAAGGCTAGTTGTTCACATAGTCCTTTTCCATGTACTAGCTTTGTGACCTTAATTTCGATGTCATATTCCATGACAAAAGTGATCCATCTGCATGTTTCTGATTCGAGATCCTTGTTTAGAAGGAAGTCCTTGACTCCCACATGAGAGACCAATAATTGGATCTTATTGTTTGAGACTAGGTGCTTGAATTTCTTTAAACTCCTGATCACTGCAAGGACATGCTTTTTAATGAAAGAGTACCTAGTTTCGTATTCCTCCAAGCCTTGACTAAAGAAAGCAACTGGTTTCTCTAGTCCCTCTTTGTTTTGTTGTGCCAGGATTGCAGAAATTGTGTCTCTACCACCAAAGGCATATAACATGAAATCCTTGGAGAAGTCTGGATTGACGAGAGTCAGAGCTTGAGATATAGCCTCTTTTATTGCCTCAAAACTTGCCTTGCCTTCAGTTGTCCACTTAAATGCCATGCTCTTCTTCAACATCAGTGTTATTGGCTTTACGAGAGCTGCAAAGTTTGGAACAAACCTGCGGACAAAATTGAACCTTCCCAAGAAGCTTTGAAGAGCCTTCTTATGACTTGGCAATAGCGGCGCTTGAATTGCTTCAACTCTTCTTTGGGTCAATCGTCAATCCCTCCTTTGAAACAATATGGCCTAGAATTTTTCCCTCATGAGCCAAGAATATACATTTTTTGGGATTCAATGATACCCCAAATCTTCTACACCTCTAAAATACTTGCCTCAAATGAAAGAGATGATCCGCTACATTTTTGGAGAATACAGTGATGTCATCAAGATATATCAAAACTATTTTATTGATTAACCCCTTGAATGCCATATCCATTGCCCTTTGGAAAGTGGCTCCAGCATTTGATAGCCCAAATGGCATCTTCTTGTAGGCATAGGTGCCCCATTTGGTGGTGAAAGCCATCTTGAACTAGTCATCTTCTTTCACCATTACCTGATTATACCCTGAGTAGCCATCTAGGAGAGAGAATCTCTCCGAACCGGATACTACTTGCAATATTTGCTCCATTGAAGGAAGTGGGTAATGGTCTTTGAGAGATGCCTGTTTAGGTCTCGAAAGTCCACACACAACCTGATTTCTCCACTCTTCTTCCTGACCGGAACCAAGTTTGCAACCCAGCTTGAGTGCTTGATCGGGAATATAATGCTTGCCTCTATTAGCTTGTTTAGCTCTTTCTTCATTAGAGGCTCAATGTGAGGGTTGACTAGTCTCTGCTTCTGCCTAATGGGCTTAGCATCTAGATCCAATTCTATGGTATGTTGTGCCAACTTTGGATTGAAACCTCTTAAGTCTTCATAGCTCCAAGCGAAGACATCTGGAAATTCTTGGCAAAGTTGTATGAAATCTGATTTCTCCTGCTTAGTGGCCACTTTACCAATTTGAAGTGTTTTGCCTTCCCAGCTGGAATTGGCTCGAATCTTCTCTCTTGTCTGTATGTTAGCCTTTTCCTTACGAAAATGGTCATTAGGGTTGAAGATAGACTCCAATGTTACTAAACCCTTAGGAAGCTTGTTTGTCCGCAACTGCACTACTTGATCCCCATATTGTTGCTCTAATCTATCTTGATTCCTAGCTAAGAATTCAGCCTCTTCTTGTAAGAAATTGACAATCTATTGATCGTTCTCAAACACCTGCCAGCTTGTGTTATTATCTGGAACTGCTGGCCTCACAATCACATGGATATGTGGCTGCGTTTTTTTCCCTTTTGATGTTGTCAACCACATCAAACGTTGCTCCAACTGCTGCGAGCCTATCCACGGCTTCATTTTTCTTCCTAGGTATGGACACAATATTGAAAGCTTCGAAATCCTCAACGAGGTCCCACACCTTGTTTTTGTAGTTCTTCAGCAGTTCATTCTTTGTAGCATGTTGTCCCCTGACTTGATTGATGATCATCTCGCTATCCCCAAACACCTACAAGTTCTTTATGCCCTTTTTCCTAGCCCAATGAAGTCCATGAATCAAGGCCTCATATTCAGCTGTGTTGTTTGAACAAGAAAACTGGAAATGAAAAGCTGAATAATATTTGATGCCTTGAGGTGAAACAAGCATAGCTCCTCCTCCTGCACCTTGCCTACTCCTTGATCCATCGAAAAATAATTTCCATACCTCATTGTCATCCTTATGGTTTGGTTTGGTGATGCTAGGAATAGGCTAGTTTTCTTCATGTATGCAATAGACTCCTAGCTCAGATTCTTCTACTTCTTGGTAGGGATCGAAAGCATGTACCTTGCTTGCCCATTCGTCCAAAGTTAAATCAAGAATTCCCTCGACCTTAGTACTATTTCTAGATCATTTGAACACTCCTCCCGATCAAAAGCCGTGCAATTTGCATTGATAGGATTTGGTACATGAGGTTCAATATGGAAATTGGCAATTGGTTCTGACCTGATTGTTGCTTTGGCTCCATACCTTGTCCTAAAAATCATGTGTGACCAATCTGCAGATAAATATCCACCGATTTTTGCAGTGAAGTCTCTTGATAGACACAACGCAAAGAGTGGCGGAAAGGTCAATCACGAGACACATCTTGAAGAGCGTAACATTAGAACAGGAATGTAGTGTTAGGCTTAACCCCTTAATGACTCCAATAGTTCCTACTGCCGTTCCATCTAGCTACACTACTCCTTTCAGCACTGGCTCATACTTCAAACCCAGTTGATCCGCTATTTGCTTCGGCATCACTGAACTACTTTCCCCTAAATCTATCATGCAGTTGTGTACCAAGTGGTTTCCAACAACCAATGACACATAGAATGGTGGAGGCTTCAAATTCTTGCTTATCTGGCCCCCATCATGTTGCACTGCATTAGTGAGAACTTTCTCATGTCCCCGATTTGATACATTTGAGGTAGACCAATTAGCCATTGTAGCTTGCAATAAATCTCGTTGCCCTAGGATCGCAAGTGATTCCCACATGGAAATGTTCACATGTGTCTTCTTCATTTGATCGATGATGTTGAAAGGGGATGAATTGTCCTTTTGTTGTCCCTTGTTTGGCACATGCATTTTTACGGATCTTGAACAGGTGCGTGTGTTGCTACAACAGGTACCTTAGGCTGATTTTACACATTTGGAGTTGTGTTTGGTCTACTGACCCCTTGTTGTGTGGAAGTGGGCTGATAAACAACTGGATTAGATGGTTGTCCCTCTTCTATGTTTCTCTTCTTTGACCGTGTGTTGGCCGCCACGCCTTGAAAAGGCTGTTGGTTAATTCCACAGAAGTCTTCCGTTTGCCAATTGGCCAACGTGGTTTCTGTTGGAGGTCCTTCTTGTTGCATTTCTTGCTATTGATTCTCCTCCTGGCTTGGTTCTTGAGGAACACCAATGGTTTGCACCATCAAGGCCTGATTTAGTGCACCATTGAAACACACTGACTGATTGTGAGGTAGATTGCAAGGGTAACACCAGTCGTACTCTTGTGCCATGTTATTTTGTGTTGGAACCAAGGCTCTTGAGGATGTCATTGCATTTGGATCATACGGTCGAAATGGCCTGGCAGCTTGAGGTTGTCCTTGGCTTTGATTTTGATTTGCAGCCTGAGGTGGTGGTCTATTTTGTTGGTATGAGGGCCTAGCTTGGTACTGCGCTTGAGGCTGATACGGTCTAGCACTTTGAGCTTGTTGTCTTTTGATAGTCACTAGCTCATTTCCAAGGTTCTGCAGTTGTTTCATAACCTCCTGCAATTCCTTTGAAGTATTTGAAGAAGTCGATGCCTCATTATTGCTTTGATTTCTAGGAGTTGGAATGGGATTCAACTCTGGTGCTTGACTGGTTGTAGGGTTTCCCATATCTGGATAGAGAGGCATTGGTGGCCTTGGTGCAAGCTTACTAGCTTGGATCAAACAGTTCTCTGCTCTGATAGCTATGTCATAGGCCCCTGGCAGCATTGTCCCTCCCATTGATTGGATCATCATGGCTATGTCTGAATTTATAGCCTTTAAGAAATAAAGGAATGCTCCTTCAGCGGTTGGCCTAATGGCTATTGGAATCCTGTCCCATGTCTGTTGGAATCTAAAGTTGAAATCTGTCATTTGTTCATTAGGAGCCCTTTTGATTGTTGTCAGTTGTTCCAATAAAGACAAATTATCCACCCTCTCCCGAATTGGTTGCAAAGAGCTGAACAAAGTTGGTTCCAATTCGTAATAGACCCTGCTGCTAGGCTCCTAAACCATTATAAGGCCTTACCTTTGAAAGATGAAGCCAATAACTTGACTGCAACATCCATTTCATTTATTTCGTGGATTGCACATGCATTAGCAATATCCTAGATGTGATCAATAGGAGTAGTATGATTTTCTCCTGTGAAATAGGGGATATTCTTTAGCACTGCAACTGGAATTTGATTATGAGCATTTAGGGCAAGTGGACTACTACCCGTGAAATTCACAAAGGGATTCGGTGGTAGATGTGCCATTATGATTGACCTAAGGACCCTGGTTGATGCGAGAAAAAGTCTACGGGTGGAGGTGTAGACAAAGTCTGCGGTTAGGTGGAGATGGTGATCTTCGTGGTCTTCTTCCTCTCCTTCCTCCTCCTGGTGATAGTTGCAAGAGGACAAATAGCCCCTCTTCTCGAGTATCAGACCTAGTTTGAATTCTTCTCATATGCAGGCAACTTTTCTTTGCTACACCGCTGAATTCCACCCCTTCGGAGTCGCGGATGTGTTAGATAATGAGCCTCAAAAGGCTGGATTTTGCCAAGTTACACACCAAACTTGACAATATTTGAAAATGGAATTAAAAAATTTGAAGGAAGTAGAGGAGACAAACTTCAATTCGAAACTTGGGTCTTGTTGTGCAGCTGCGAATCCCCGAAAGGTACAGGCGGATCTCTGGTCATCCAATTCATCCCTCAAAACCTGAAATGACTATGTGTCGGAACTTTGAATGTTCTCGGACCTCGAAAACCCAAAACCCAAAAAACCATGAAATTTTGAAAGTCAAAATCTCAAAAAAATAAAGATACCCTTTTGAAGATTACCCCCAGATCTACCAACTGGTGAAATTTTGACTTGTTTTGAGCAAGTTAAGCCCTTGAAAATTGATTTCGGAGTTCAGCCTGGAAGATGCAAAATCTGAAATTGAAAAAACTGCAATTTTTTAGGCCAAATTTCATGAAAACTCCTTCAAATCTTGTGGAATGACCTCTTGGTCCCACCGGGCATGCCAAAAACTGTTGATGGGAAATCGCAGCACCCCTGAATGTCTGCAACTCGATGGGTTGAGACTCTCAGTGCGATTGCATAACATGGAGCTTTTCCCAAGTGTGGGACCTTGCGAAATCGGAAAAGCTCTCCGGATGAAGGCCGGTTCCTATTCCTCCTCTGTTCGGATGCACAAATAAAATGTAGAGGGTTTACTAAAAACCTAATCTAACTTGCGAGGAGACGGGGTAAGAAAATGCATAAAATAAAACCTAAACTACAAAGGTGATGCAGGAATGAAGAACACTTGTCTTGACAATAAACACGAGACCATTAAAATGTAATGCAAGATCATGTACTGAGATAGCTTGATTCATAGTGAAAGATCAGTAGGATGCAAATGAACATAGAGAGGGTTGAGAATCATCCACAGACATGCATTAATTTTCTCCAAAGATTGATACAACACACTGCAAAATGCCAAGAGGCAAGGTTGCATTACAGTTTCAAATGGGAGGTTTTAACTCCACAAGTTCACCTGCCAAAGAGAAGAAGGGAGGGGCAAAACAAAAATTTCCAACCTTTAGAAAGAAGCCCCTCCTTACAATTTATAGGAAGAATGAGAGAGAAAGAGAGAGAGGAATCCCAAATCTACCCCAACCACCTCTAGGTTGCATTTAATTCATCCCATTATGGTGGTAGGTGAGAACCTAGCGAACCCAAAAAGTGGCGAACTATATTTTGCATTTTTAATAATTTGTTCTCACCTAATTAAAGATATCCGATCGTAGTTGGATAGAGGACCTCGTAAGATTTCTAAAAATTCCAACCTTGCATGAATTTGAGCTCCCAGTCAAAAGTTATGGCCATCGAATATTTGCACCGTGGTGCAGCTTCTGTCGGTGCTCAAAATGTTGCACCTCCTGAAGGTGTGCCTTGGCGCATCCGTGTGTGTGTCAACATCCCTTTACCTACGCCTTGGCGCATCTATGTTCATGTCGACATCCATTTTCATGCGCCCTTTACCTGCGCCTTGGCGCATCTATCTTCATGTCGACATCCATTTTCATGTGCCCTTTACCTGCACCTTGGCGCATCTATCTTCATGTCGACATCCATTTTCATGCACCCTTTACCTGTGCCTTGGCGCATCTATCTTCATGTCGACATCCATTTTCATGTGCCCTTTACCTGCACCTTGGTGCATCTATCTTCATGTCGACATCCATTTTCATGCGCCCTTTACCTGCGCCTTAGCACATCTATCTTCATGTCGACATCCATTTTCATGCGCCCTTTACCTGCGCCTTGGCGCATCTATCTTCATGTTGACATCCATTTTCATGCACCCTTTACCTGCGCCTTGGCGCATCTATCTTCATGTTGACATCCATTTTCATGCGCCCTTTACCTGCGCCTTGGCGCATCTATCTTCATGTCAACATCCATTTTCATGCGCCCTTTACCTGCGCCTTGGCGCACCTATCTTCATGTCGACGTCCATTTTTATGCGCCCTTTACTGCGCCTTCGAAGGTGCGCCATAAATATTGGGTTTTGAGTTCCTTTGATTTCCATATTCTTTTGCTTGCCTATATCTACCCGAAGGGAAAGATATATACAATGATGACCATCGAGGTTAGTTTGACTCCACATTCTACATATTTTGTATTATATTTGATGTGGTTTGTGGACATGTGCAAGTATACATTTGTTTTGTAGGTTATAGGTATAATTAGAACCCTAACAGCAAACTCAAAGTGACAAAATAAATATTGGAGCAAAGACCTTCGACCAAAAAAAAATTAGAACACGAGCATCTAAGCAAACACTAGCACCCATATCGAATACTAACGCCTGTGGTGCTACCGACCTCTCTTTGTGGGAATTTTTCCTTCATATTTATGTACTTCTAAATCTTCGTTGAGCCTTTATGAATTTTTTTATCCGATTCCAGTAGTTACTCGGTTCAAATCATCTCCAAATTGCACAAAATTAGCTAATTCATCTCCCTCTCTCATTTACTTAGGATTTCATATCATTGCATGTTTATTGCTTGTGTTTTACTATAGTTTATCACTTGTATATCATTAGTCATAATAATTACTCTGAAATTAAAGATTTAATTCGATTTAAATTAAATCATCAATTTAGTATTAGCCAAAAAAGTGGTTTTGTTTAGGTAATGCGAGATAGCTTGAGCAATTAAAAAATATTTTGTCTTGTGTGATTGTGAGTTGATCAATGACTTCAAAATACTCAATTTTTATAGGAGCTCTAGGTTTAGAGGTAAAACCAGGTTGGTGTTTTGAGGAATGCTCGAGATTGAGGGGGATTGATTAGAGGTTTCCCATGTCATTTTTTTACCATGGCTACCTCATAGATAGGTGTACGATTGATAAATAATTAATAATGACTAATGGATGCATCCCTAGATGTGAGATTATATATGGGGAGGAATAAAAGGGGCATTAAGAGACCACTATAAATGATTAGTCATGGGAATTACCTCAAATGCCAAATGGGTGCTATGAATGACATGTGAAAAATATGTGTTGGCCATAATAACAATGCATGTTATAGACAAGAAAATAAGGGCTTTGAAGAAAAACCTAGGAATATCTATGATGGTTTTATGATGTTGAAAATTAGACTTGAAGACCTAAAAGTCATGAACAAATTCATAGATTACATAGATCGATAGATAAAGTGGGTTCACCAAAATGGTATATCAATTATATCGTTAATCTGATTTTGATATTAGCTTGTTGTATTAAGATAATTTAGAACATCAAATGCATAAAGAAAAATCCTAAATTATGTAAGGATAATTACATCGCTCAACACACTATAAAATAGGATAGTGAAAGTATAAGTGGGGTTAGTATTTTAGAACGTATTCACCCAACTTAAAACTCAAACTTCATGATAGTGGAATAAAAATAAATGAGAAGGTTATGCGAGAATGTCATCAACCTATGTGGAAAATTTGGGCATACGAAACTAAATGCATGACGGGTTTGTTTGGCGGGGGATAGATTCATGGCCAATTATGTCTTGGGATCGATGAATAGGTCCTCCGAGGTTTTAACTGTAATCTAGATTTGTAACATATTTTTCATGTATTTTTACTTATTTCTTATATCTATATGTATGTGATGATGTTTGTGTACCTATTTAGGTCTTCTCATCCTTTTTATCTAAAAGGGGGCTAGTACGACTAGATATGGTCTAACTTCTTTGTACCCCACCGATGTGATGAAATTTGCACTACATACTAATATTCTGAAGAGGGATCAAGCCACATGTAGTTCTCAAAAGCCTAGGATGATGTGGAGCTCAGAAAAAGTAAACAATATGGAGCTTTTTATTTGACACTCAACACTTGGAAATTGTCACTTGGCTTGATCACAATGCATATATGGGTGATTTAGGGAAATAATAGATATGTATTGTTATTTGAGTAACTTTTTGTGGTGTTCTCTAACGGAGAGGTGCTTTAATGAATGTGTGTAGTGACCTTCTTATATTTTTCCTTTGATATGGGATCCTTATATGCTCTTAATGAGTAAGGGTTCATATGTTTATATAGATGGATAACTCATATTATTTCCCTCTCAAGTGACCCTAAGGAGAATAAGGAAATTTTGCATTTCAAAATATGAAAATGTCTATTCTTATTTTAGTAGGTTTTTATGGTGTGCTCTAAGGAGTGGTGCTTTAATGAATGTGCTTAATGAACTTCTTAGGGTTTTCCTTTGATATGGGATCCTTAGATGCCCCTTATGAGTAAAGCTTTGTATGTTTCTATATATGGCTAATTCAAATTATTTCCCTCTCAACTAACCCTAAGATAACTAAGGAAACTTTTGCATTTAAAAATATGAGTATTCAAGAAGTACAAAGGATGATTTTGTCGACCACGGGAAACATTCATCAGTTGAACTTGTCTCAGCTTAAGATGGAGCTATATACGAGACAAGATATGGTAGAGAGTATATAAGGTGCATTGATTCACGAAGTGCTAAGTGAAAGAATAAGTCGTGACCTAGTGGATTCATAGTCTAGGAGAGTAGGGAAGTTTTAAGTTTAGTCAATAAGTATGTAAATGAGATAGTGTTAGGATAATTAATGCCCAATTTATATTATCAAGTGCCATAGTTAGAAGTGCTAGATTGAGTGGTGTTGCACCTGTTGATTATATTTAGATTCACTTGATTCAACTATGTGTTTGTATGCAAGTAATATGGTGAAAACTAATGAATTGTATATTTCTTCTTCTAATCATGCGAATATTAAAGAACATACGGATGCAAATGAACATGTTATTGATGATATTATGATTAAACTTGATTTTTTTATAAAGAACATGTTGAACAAAATTTTGAATATTATGGTAAGATACGCCCTAATGAGCTAAATAATGTTGATCCAAAACAAGTAGAAATCCATTCCAAATATATAAAACAAATTAATAACCGACCTAAGGAAATAGATGTTATCTTGAGTGTTCTCTTAGAGGTTAAAAATGGAAAACAAGATATGAAAACCACAAATGAGGAACCACATGATGAACCTTTGATTAATACTATTGTGCATTCTAGAGGCTCGCATCCTATACTAGGTGTTCCAACAAATGTTCATATTTCTCATATTCATGTCTCTATACCTACAGCTACAAGTGATGGATACAAGTGAATTCCTACATCTAGCACTCCCACTATAGTGGCACCAATATATACTCCTCACATATTTATGATTTTTCTTATCTAGCATATTGCTTCATTTATGCCTTCTAAGCCCACACCTCATGTAGCACCATTTATTCCTAGTTTACTTATATGTACTACTATCAATCCTAGCAATTAGATCTTTATACAACATCTTCTATCTCTTCAAGCCAAATTTACTCAAATGCAACAAGGATCAAACAAATTTTGTCATACGAATTTCCTAATAACATACAACAACTAATGATAAAGGTGATCTAACACAACATCTTAGATCCTTTCACGTAACATAGTTAGGTTATATAGGTAACAATAGTTTACTAAAAAAAAATTCCTAGGATCCTTTAGGACTATGACATACATTAATTTTAAACCCTTTCATAGGGTTTAGTGTGTGCTTTTAATACTTAAGAAAACCATTTCTTAGCTTACTTTTCTATCAATATTACTCATAATATTTCTTATTTTCAAGTTGCACAACTCTAGAAAGGACCTAATGATCCCATCGATGATGATTTCCTTTGTTACAAGATTATGCTTTCAAAATTTACAAATCATATGGCTCACAATTATTTGTAAGACATTTTCCAACAAAGCCTACTTTCATAAATTCAAGAGTTGTTGTATTTGAATGATTATAATCTTTCAATAATATTTGGTATATAGTCAAATATTATGAAGACAATTTTATCATCATAAACAAGTTAAAGTATGGGAACATGCCTTCCACATCCTCAAATACTAAATTTAAAATCAAAAAAACCTTCAAGGATAAGACTATTGATACTAATAATGGTGTTAAAAGACAATAGTTAATGCGGTTTCACAAACCACCAACAAGTTTTTCCATTCATCTCAATGAAAACAATTTATAATATTATCATAACCCATCATAAAGTGTTGAGAGGTTACTTGAGTGCAATTTCATATCCCTTCCTACACCTTTATAAATTGGCATGACTAAGCCACAACATAATACCTTTGATATCAATGCATATTGTGATTACTATATATGGCATACATCTAATAGATATGTTGGCTTATGAAATAAGATCAATACCTAATTGAGAGCAATATTATTGAGTTTAAAAATGATAACACCTATATGAATGACTTGTTTGCACATTATAATGTAAAGCTTAAGATTTTTAATGATCAATATTCAAATCATGTGGCACAAGAAACTAAGACTAATCCTAAGGTATGTATGACTTATAATACACATCCTCCTCCAGCTTCTTATGCTTCTAAAGCTAGTGTTTTTCATCATACACATGGCCTCATTGGTATGCTTGCAAATTCTAAAGTACAATAACTTATGATTACATTCATTGTGAGACATTATTGGCGATGATTACATTGATGCATATCTACTCATACATGACAGTGATTCACACCTCATACATAATGTTAAGGTGGATAAGCGATCAAACAAAAATAGTTGTACCATGACACTATTTACCAAATTTGGGTAGACGTAGAGATTTAATAGGTATAACAAGCACAATAAAAGACTTTTATGGACAATGTTAGAATACTCTTAGGGGCATTGTGTTACCAATTATGGTTATACTTAAAGTTGTCATTACTTGGTTTTTGTTCTTAATTTTTCCTAACCTTTGGCGCATGTGACATTTATTTAGATGATCGCATAATGCCCACCTTTTGATATTCTCATTTTGGTCGAAAGTGACTCATTATATCTAGACTATCATGATGACAGGACATTATTGCTTATTTTGTTTTTTTGATGGGACATTATCACATGATATTGTTGTTTGACAGGGATATTACTTGCTTTAGTACACTATTTTGATATGACATTGTTCATGATATCATATTGCTAGCATTAGGATGCTAACTCTTGTTGATAGGTTGTCTATGGGGCACACGATGCCATTGTTCATTTATCAGATATTATGTTATGACGATGATATCATGAGTTATTATGGACATGCTTTTGTATTGATATTGGATCCATATTTGATGTATGATGTTATATCGTTTCATTCAGTGGATGATTCATGTTATGATATATTGCTAGTTTAGCATGACTTGTATGGATGTTTATTTTGATGCATATGATAGTGTTATATTTTGTTATCATATTGGGTGGATATGAGGTTTACATTGAGTGTGCATGTGATAGGAAATTAATCATGAGAATAATGTGGGATTCAGGGAACACACACCATTAGCACAAAAGGCCTAATGACCAAACCTCTTCTTCTTATCGATTACGACATCCCTTTCTCATGTTGTTCCATGTCGTGTTGGTTTGCTTTGATTTGAATTTGTTAACCTAACTTTTCCTTCTATCATGGTGATGAATTATTATGTTGCTTAGCTACTTGTTAATTTCTTATGTTCCCTTGGTTTATTGCTAGCTAATGTTAAATGTTACCCCTTTTATGTGGTTTTAGCATCTACTTTTGGTTTTGGGATGATGTGTTGGGTTAGGTGGAATTAGGCCACCTAATCATAGATTAGGTGAGCCTAATTTCCCCTCCTAAATGTCACATTTTTCTCAAACTCGGATTTGGGAAAAATGTGTCATTTAGGAAGGGTAAATAAGCAAGGACCTCATTTGCATGGAAAAGAGGCCCTAACCCCCATCCCTATGGGTGGGTGGGATATTTTCAATGAAAATGAGGCCCATTGGCTCATTTTTCCACTCACCACACACTTCATATTATGGGAACTTTGATTTTGGGAATGTATGGGATTTTGGGAAATCCTCTCATGATTGCTTTGGGATAATTTTTATTTTCCTTCATTTTATTTTGGTGCATTTTTGTGGCAAGGGGATTGGATTTGATTTTGGTGGGCATTGATTTTTGTGGGTAGCTTATTTCCTTTTTAACCCCTCATTTCCTTTGGGATGGGGTTCTTTTCTTGGATAATTTTGGGGGAAAGCTTGGAAGCTTGGTGGAGACTTGAACTCTTTTGGAAAGAATTCTTGGATTTGTCTTATGGAGTACAAGGTAGGACCTTGCATACTTATGTTCATTTTAATTTTACCTTGCATGTTTGTGTATGGTTAATTGTGGAAAATGCATGTTGTGTTTTTTTCATTGTTGCTCCACCCACCCTTGAGGGGTGTGGGTTTTGGGAGATTGTATGGGAAGAGGGAGGAATTTTCCTCCTCTCTATTTGGGAACCCTCCTACATTTGGTTTGTAGGTAGGGATGGATTTCCATTTGGGTTGGAAATTCATCCCTACCCTCAAGAAGGAAACTTTAAAGTTTGAAAAGCCTTCTTGGGGGAGTTTTGGAGAGATAAGGAGAGATAAGGAGTTGTTAAAAACATGGAGAGATAAGGGATTTTATGGTTGTTTTGGCATGGTTATATGGTAGCATGAATTTGGGATTCCCATCCCCTCTTCCCAAAGCTAGAAGCATGGAGCTTCTTAGCAAGTTTTCTTGTTTGCATTGTGTGTTTGAAAGGATTTAAATGAAGTTTGAAATGTTGTGTGCATCTAAATCTTTCATATGTGCTAAGTAAAGTGTGTTACCTCTTTCCCATGGGCTTGGGGAGGCTAGCATGCCACCTTGGACTCCTTGGTGGCATGTAATGATGTCAATTGGTTGGGTGGTCAACCAAACATTTCTCTTGTGAATTGAAGACCCTTTCATTGTTGTTTTGGAGCTAAATGGAGTGGCCTAGATGATGCAAAGTTACAATTTTGGAGTTGTAACATCATTTGTGTTTTGAGCCAAAATTTTGGCATGTTGTCTCCTCTTGTGAGGAGGGCTTGTAGTGCTTGCATTTTATCATATTCTTTCATTATGAAATGGATAAAAATATTTTGTTATAGTTGTTAAGACATGTAAATTGAATAGTTGAAACCATGGTTGGAAATGTTGTTGCAATTGTTAAAGGTTACTTAAAGTTGCAGGTTATAAAATACCTCATTTTAATATTTGTTTGTGTATTCTTCTTTTGGAATGAAGAATTTAACTTAGGAAATGAAGAAATGATTAAATGTATGGAATGGAATTATTCTCCTCTTCTTTCTTGAAATATGGAAATAGTAGCTTCATTTTGGTAGTGTTTATCTTGTGCAAAAGGAAAGGAAATTATATGCATTCAATTCGTTGTTTATTACCATTGTATTTTTGGAAAAAAAAATGTTTAAATGTCAAATTAATATTCCATGCTTAAATATTTCCTCTTGTTCGTATTTAATTATGAACTTCTAGTGTAATTATGGTTTAAAAACCACAAGATATTCTTGCTTATAAGCTTGGAAATAATCCCTCTCTTTGTGTATATTTATCTGTTGTATTTATAATTCAAAGAAATCATCTTCTTTCTAATTTATTTATATACGTTTATTTGATAGCATTAATTGTGTTTAACACACACACACACACACACACACACACACCTGATTTATAATGATGTCTTTCTACTAAATAAATTAGCAAAACTCATTATGGATTTGGGTATTACTAGAATAAAAATGTAAATGTGTTTGAAATAAATAAGTTAGAGAATTTATTTTAAATCGGACTTCACTTGATTGGCTATCTCATACATACATACATATGTATGTATGTATGTATGTATGTATATCCTAAAAACGGTATGTGTGTGTGTGTGTGTGTGGGGCGTGGGGGGGTGTGGTGGCGGATGTCTCACCGTCTCTCACACTTATACCAAAGAAAACGCAGGGCTATGGTGCATGCCACAGCCCACAACCCCCACGCTCCATTGCCATGGCCAAGGGTCATCCGTCCACACGCCACCGGCCATTTGGCCCTCGATAACATAGTCTCCCTTCTTTTGGGTGCTTTTTTGTATAGCCATCACTATCGGCTATTATATATATACAAATACATTTGATAAAATGTATCTACAATTCAATATAAAATAAATAATATTTCTCATAATCTTGCCCTGGATATGGGCTTCAAAATAAAAACAATAAACCAATAACAATGCAAATATACAAATTTGCAGATCTTTGTGATCTGTTGATGAATAAATGAAAAGCTTGATCTTGAAACCCTGATTTCTTGAGCTCTTCTTGATCCCTTCATACCTACTGAAAAAAAAAAAAATGGAGAAACCCGAATGGAGAAGGAGAAGAAATGAAATTAAAAACTTAGGTTATGCAAATATATCCTCACCCTTTTAGATTTTAGGTTAGATTTAATCCTACGGTGGAGATTAAATCAGATCCTAGGGCTATGGTTGAGTGTGCATATAACTTAAGTGATGGGGTGTTTAAATATTGGTATGATGTTTTAATATGATTAAATTAATTAGTGACTTAGGTTATTTTGGGAGATCTTTACTTGATGGGTAAATTAAATTTAAATGGCTTAATTTTTATAATTGACTTAACTTTTATTTGTGGGGTTCCTTTAGCGGGATATTTAAATAAATTAAATCTTTTATTAATTTGTGTATTATTATTCGAGGGCATGGGCCCATTTTGGAGGCAAAATGGGACCCATGACCGTAATGGTTATTTTGACTTCCTGCAAAACCCTTGATCATTTTCAAAACAATTATAACTTGCCGAACTTTAAACTCTTGAACTCGACTTTTTCCCGCACAATAAGTTGTATCGTAAGTGGAGCTTTGACCATACTGTCACATCTTTGGAAAACTGATAGCTTTCTCCTCCTTACACTACAAGCGTTGATATGTGATTTGTCCTAAGAAGGTGTATTCTTTTGACTGTTGGGAATCATGCTTGCAAAGGGATAAATTATTGCCATTCATGGATTCATTTTGCTATGTTGTTGTTCTTGGAAGTAAAATTATTCTTCCTTGGGCTTTGTAAAAGTTGTGAACCGGAATTTCTATTTGCATACTTATTTTTAATAATAGCAAAACCTTGGATCAATTCCATTGATCCAAGGTATGCTTTATTTTCTTACCTATTCAGTTTGTTAAGTCAACATTCTGGAATGGAAGGTATTAAGAGGAATAAGCCTTTGTAAGTTTACAATTTTTCAGACCCTTCTTTTGAGGTCCTTGTTTTACATTTTCTGTGAAATACGAAATTGGATCTTCTAGTCAATTTCTTATGCCCTAGTTGGCATAAGAAGGAAAAAAGACTTACTTCCTAACTATTAAGGTAAAACCTTAGTCCTAGACTATTAGGATATATCCTAACTGGATTCTAACCTAAGGTAAACTAGACCTACCTTAGATCTATTTCTAACTATGCATGTTGCATCCTAATCTAGGTTGTATGTTTTACAAGTGAGGGATTTGGAAATAACCTAAGGTAATGAGAGGTCAATCCTAACCTATTACCTAATACTAAACTACTATGGGGTATGGATTATCCTATGATGGCAAACTTACCTAAGGCAATGTTTAATGACCTAAGGTAAATAACTTTTAACTAGCCTAAGGTCGGATCCTAAACTAATGTTTATCTAACCTAAACTAATGTAAGGTGAAAGGGGACCTAAGGGTCACATGGAAAATGGGAGGAGGTGGCGATGGTTTTAATGGCATTAAAGAGATTTGATTTTTGAATTTATGGGATATGGTACTGCCATTTATGGCGGAGGCATGAAGTTTGATGGAATGAATGCCTAGCTGGCATTGTCACTAAAGATAGAGATGCATGCTTTAGTTAAGTTTGAGTTCACCAATTTTAGATGGCAATGGCATGGAGATTTAGGTGGGAAAGTGGAATTCAATGGCATTAATGATCATTGGTTTTGGCAAGCAAACCGCCTTGGAAACCATGCAAGCGGAATTCTTGGAGGTTGTTTGGTCTTTCATTCATTTCAATTTTTGTCTATGCATGGGGATATCTGGTTCTTGAACCAGCAGTTTAGTTTTCAATCTGTTTCTATTTTTGGCTCCTTTGGACTATTTTCAATCCAATGGAGGTATAAGAGGCATATGAGAAAGAAGTTTTGGGTTGTTGACTTCGTTTGGAGAAGAAGGAATTGTGGAGGCTCGGTGGAAATCTTCTTGAATCAGAGAAGCAATATCAGGCATGATAGGCTCTACCCATTAAGTTGTTCTACTTTTCTCTAATCGTCTTCATTAAAACAACTTTGCTCTTGTGATCAATGGGTTTTTACTTTATAAAGAATGCCTTTATTTCTTGCTTGAAACATCTCTGTATTTTTCGATAATGAGTCTTGTTAGACAATATGGAATATGGGTTGTTTCTGTTTAAGTTAATAGGGAATCATACCTTGATATTTGGTTGAGTTTGAATAATGTCGAACATATTTGAATCATGCTTGTCTGCTAAAAAGGGTTTATGGAAATATGTTGTTGCTTTAAGCCTTAGAACTGGGTTTTTTTGTTATGGTTGTTAGAAGGTAAGAAAAGTGTCCTTCTCTGTCAGCATCTTTGATTGGTTGAAGTATTGTTACTTCTATTGGAACTATATATATATGGATGCTTGGTTCAATGTTGTGTGAATTCAAACTTGTATGGAAACCGTAATGAGTAAGTAACTTCTTAGAAATTTACTGAAGAAACTTTCACTGCTTCAAACTTTGTACTTCGATGAAAGTTGAGTTGATAATGGGTATTTGGATTTTTGTATTTGTGGATTCAAACTCATGTGGAAACAAGAATGAATGATTTAATTGTTCTCTCACCCTTTTAGTTAAAACTTAGTTGCTCGAACCTTGTTCCTTTTATGGAAACTATGTGGTAATGGTTACTTGAATACTAAGATTTGAATTCATCTTGTTTGAATATAACAACGAATGAGTTATTCCTTTTCTGAACTTTATATATTTTAGGTTTTTCTTTAAATCTGTGGAAGACTGAACTAAAGGTTGGATAGATGAAGTCTTGTTTTGTTTAAGGATATTTCAAGAGTTGGTTTTGTCTGAGTTGATATTTGAATTTATTCATGTAGCTCTGGTTGAGCTTGCTAGATGTCGATCTTACTGTCTTCTTCACTTTTGAGTTAGATGTTGATCGATTAAACTTATCGTTCTTGATCTGGGTAAACCACTTAAGTAACTTATTAGAGTAAACTTGTTAAAATATTATGGTTGTAGTTACGGGAAGATTTAATGAATGTATATGTGGATTTTTGGTTGATGTTTCGTGATCTAGGAACCAATTGGTTCAATATGAAGGGTTTTCTAGATACTTCAGTTCTATGATCTCTGAGTATGTTGAAGGATTAGAATGTCTTGTCGACTTAGTAGATGCGTACAGTTGATCCTGTCCATAGAAATATAATGGAAGGAATTCTAATCATCTCTGTAGTTGATTTGTGCACCTATAGCTAAGTCATGTCATTCTTTGTGTTGCATCTTCTTTGAAATCAAATTAGGATGGATATTTCTCTGTCCATTCAAAGATGTTTTCTCTCACCTCTGTGAGGATGCGAGAGTGAGTCTTTCTTACCGATTGTTGCACTATCGTCTGGAAGGAATGAGTAGTCTATGGCTTCTTGATTGATACTTTAATGATTTGGAATGACTGTTGAAGGTTGTTATTTTTCTGTAGATGTTTAACAATTCTTGTTATTTCATCTCCTTCTTGATATGGATAATGTTCTACTAATACTATAATTGTGTAATGATGGGGAGCCTTATTTTGAGAACTGATTTGAATACTTCAGTCATATACTCGGTTTAGCATCCTCTAGTGCATGATTTCTATTTTTAAAAGAGTTAAAGGATGTTGTGATTGGGTCTATACCAGTCCTTTTATGACCTTCTTTACTTGAGATAGAATGTTGGAATCCTCATCTAAACATGATTGATTGACTCCTTGCTCTTCTATTCTCTGAGGTAAATTTTTCATCGTTGTCTCTTTCGAAACTGTTGAGATTATGTGTTGCATTCTCCTTTCTGAGTTGTGAATTGATATTCGGCTTAACCAAATTGGGAGGGAAGTTCTAACTTGTTTTCTCTTAGTTTGTCCTTCCCTCTTCTGTATAAATCTTGTTATAAATTTAATAGGTTCAGTTGCATTACTTTCATGAATGCATTTGAGTAGTCGTTGATACTTCTTACTTATTCACTTGACTTGTATTAAAGGAATCAATATTTGTAATAGTTGATTTATGTGAAATGCTATTTGTTGAGTGAATACTTTCCTAATTCTAATGTGTGGCCTAACTGGAGAACTTAGGCTATATCTTGGACTTTAAATTAGGATGTAGCATCTGAAATAGGAATTTCTTATTTTATGTTGTAGATGATTCATCCTAAAGCCTTTCATGAAGCTAGAATTAGCTTGGTTGTAGATGCCTTTTTATGAAATTTAGTAATATTGAGTTTGACAGTACTTGTTTCTTAGAGTAACTCTATTTTGGAAAAATAATGGAGTTAGTTTCGTATTTCTAATTCAGATTGAATTATATAGGAAATAATTAGTAAGTACCTTTATTAAAAGGAGATAAGTAATTTGGTTGAAACATTACTTATATGATATAATGTTGTAGGGTGCAGATTATATCATGATCTTTTCTTAATGTTAATTGATTGTTTAATTTTTCTTCTTTTATGGTTGTTATTACTTATGATTTATTTATTTGCTTGGCCTTACTGTTTCATAAAAGTAGAGTTGGTTTTATAAACGATCAATTGAAAGCACATCGTTTTAATGCTTAGTGTTTATCATGCTCGGCCATTGATAGGCCCGACCCGTCTTAACAATTTTGCGAGATGGACTTTGTAAGTGATAAAGGAAGGCAATAAATTATATGATGTATTGGTTGCTTAAAGTCTGGATATTTTATAGAGAAATCTGATTCATTATTGAAATGTATTGAAAGAAGAAAAGTTGTATTCTTTAATGATCTTGATGTTGTTTGACATGGAATATGTCTGAAATGTATGGTCCTGTAAAATATGTATTTTACCATGATGAATTGAAGAATATTGAGAGTTACTCATACTTGATATGTCATTTTCCTAGTGAATTATATGAAGGAAATTGGTAATCTTATTTACATTGTTATCATTCTTATCTAAATGGATCCTTATTTCTGTTGTAACTAAATAGGTTGGATGTATGGGAATTAGTTACAATATCCCTTATTTGAATGCAACTTATTAAGTTGGCATGCATCGATGTTCTTTTATCTAATCATGCATGGTTTATTGAAAAGATGATAATAGAAGTATAACTTAACTACCATGACTCATGTAATGGAAAAGGTTATAACGAACCCTATCACTTAACTAGAAAAAGGAAGGTTCACTCCCTCTGGAGCAATACCTTGATAGGTTTCAAAACAAATGTTTGGTATATGAGATGTTAATCAATTAGACTTCATCTCTATGAAGTCTACTATAATGGAACCTGTTTTGGATCTTAAACAGGCTATGAATGGTTGAGTTATATTAAGTAAATCTTATGATGGATGTTGTTTATGTTTTCAATTAACTGCACGTTAAGAAAAAATTTAATGAACATAAAAGTAATCATAAGTTTATGAAGTTCGTATTACATTAACAACTCAATTAAGGATGACAAACTTAAGGGTTGTTGTAAGTAGGGTTCAGCAGGTTGTTGTAATTTGAATCTTAATTAAGAAATAAATGAGGGTAAATGACCTCTTTATGAGGTGTGTATGTCGAGATGTGTAGTTCTATCGGATGTTGGCACACGCACCAAGCTGCGAAGCAGTACCTTTGTGAAGACTAGGGTCTTCACAAAGATACAATGTTGCAGTTGACATGTTGCAACACCCCTCAGCATTGGTTCATCTAGACCTACTCAAACCTGGACTTGATCTTAGTTTCTCTCTAGGTTAGATTAGGGATATGATTTAGCATAGGAAGTGACTCACAATGACTTAGGGTAACTACACACATTCAATCAACTTAGGTCAATTGAGTATGCCTATATGCCCTAGGTCATCATGAGTGGTTCCCTTTACCAAATTATGTCACTAACTCTGGGTTAGGGTCAAACCTTGAACAAGTGAACTAACAGAAGCAGTAAAGACCATTCTAGATAACAGAGGAGTGTGGTGAAGGACGTATTCCGTTAGACGAGTATGTCGTCTAGGAATAGTAACATGAACAGTATGTTGGAAATCTTTGGCCAAAGTATCACAAGCTATTGGTTGCGTTGTCATATGTCACCTAGTTTAAGAAATGGGATTTCAGATGAATATTGGTAACAAATATTTAGATAGGTTTCTTACACATAACACTCAATACCCAGAAAAAGGTAATAGAACCAAGTATAATAAGTATACACTTAGTATTCAATACCTTAAGTTAACATGAGAGATCGGTTAGAAACCGAGTCATGAAATGATAGATCGATAGTTCACCGAGTCATTTAAAGTTGCATATGGTTATATGTTATGAGATTGATTGGCATGGAATGTGTGTTCTAAATTATGATTATTTAGAATAGAGAACATTATGTATAAAAAAATTCCTTTGTTTCTAAAGTCTTAAAATGAGAATGTTACAATACCGCCGTTATGCCTAAATATCACAATGTTATAATGATATTAAAATTAATTAATTTCTCCTTGTTTCGTGATTGCAGTTTGGTGTTGCATCATTGTATGTCGTGACTTTTTGCTTGGACTAAGTTACGGGTGGCCGTAATCATTGTATATTAAAATAATTTAAAACAAAAATATTACCACCTTTATTCCTCTTTGGTCGAGTTTTGGTTGTCCTTTCATCGTTTTAGAACTCACACCGAGTGAGGCGCGACAGATTGTGGATATGTAAATTGTGTGCCATCCCTTCTATGTTTCACAAATGCATGAAGTATATCCATAATGAAAAAGTGATAATGATTCGAGGTATTCCATATGAGCATCCCATTCACCTTTAATCTCTTTTGCTTCCACAACCTAGTGTACCACCCCTACAAGTGTAACTTCCACACGCAATTCAAATACAAACTCAACGATAAATGATTAAATTTTTTCATCACGCAATTCTCCAACATCATTACATAATGGCCTCCTCAAGTTAAGCATGTTCCATCTAATCGATCACACTTTTTGATAATCTTACAACAACCTTGTAATCAAGTTCCACAAATAACATTAATGCATTCTCGTGTCAAACAATGGAGCCCACGAGCAATTATAACTAATCGAGCCACACATTACATACATAATCGTATTGACTCTATTAAGGATTCATATTATTCTACAACACGAGATCTATCGATTCAGAGAGTGATAGGTATATTTCATCTCGCCCTTAGTGTGTGACTTTTGCGTTGACAGATCATGGACCTTTATTTAAGAATCCCCTTAATTAGATCATAGGTTAGCACCCCTAACCTATCTCCATATTGTAGTAGTTTCTTATTGTTTGTGTGTATTTTCTTACATTTTCTTGATCGCCCTCTTTTGAGTTGATTGATTGCTTCCTCCATTATTCTATTTTGACATTGAAATTAATGGCTTTCACATTAATCATTTTTCTATACCCTTGTCCTTGATTTATTCGTTACACTACACTAGTTTGTCTTTCAATTGCTTATCTCATTTTGTATATTCCCACTAGTCATCCTATGATGACACGCACATACATTTTCTACAGCAATCTGATCTTAGAATACATATACTTGAGGCAAGTTACACCTCGTGGTGGAAAATGATTTTCCCACCTCTCCATATTGATTATCTATGACTATTATTTCCATGACGTGCATTGAGCTTACATGATCATATCGTTATCCATGCACACTCTTCTTATGACATTTTCTTTATACCCCAACTCTTGCCCACTATGGGCATGCTCCTATTATGGATATTCTCACATACTACTTTAATACATGAATTTTTATCTACACTGGCATTTATAATGGGGGTAACACCATTTTCTCTCACTCCCCTAAGATTTCTTGAGTACTACACCTTAGTGCACATTGCGCTTTAGCGAGATGTTATCGAATATTTGAAATCCCTTCACATTATTATATTTCTGACTTGTGCATATAGGCCTTCCATTTGGTTGATCAACCATTTTCTTGGATTCATTTTTGCATTGACATTTATGCTTGTTCGTTTTTCCTATTGGCTTTATTTTAGTGATCATCTCTCATTCATCGTTGCACACTTTTTGGCTTTGTTTGTGTGCTCGTCTATTGGTTTCGTTTATTTCTTACTCCTTGGATTTGTTTTTAATATTTTTCTTGATCATGAATTGGCTTCAACGTGGTTGATTCTAGCTTGTTACTAAAATATTCAAAAATACAAAACTAGTACCCCTACATTATTGGCTTTTATGGTACACATTGTTGTTTGATGCCATTTGCAATATACATGGTGATTTACATATCCATTTTTCTACGCACGTGTTTTCCATGATACACAAGTTAGATGCAAGACATACATGTTACATATGGACATGGACATATAGATTCTTAACATTGCTTACACCCATGGGTAATTATTCGCATTGGGTGTATATGCCCACACTAGGGGCATCTTGGCACACTTCTTGGGTTCAATCTTTCCAAGTTAGTCTATTCATCATATTGAGTTGCTTAGATGTTTAAGCATGTCTTGCTCTTGTTCATATCTTTTAAGTGCCATCTTCCATGGATATTGTACTTTGTTGCACTTAGTGATGGTATTGATTGTTTGTGTTCTAACATTACTTGATTAGTGCTTACTTATTCTTGATGATTATTACATTATTGTTTACATTGTTTGATCAATGATATACGCTTGTATTGGTTGATTCTATGCTTATGTCAAATGATTGTTTATCTTGTGTCGTGTGTCAATTGTGTCAAAGGATCCTCTTGTCGGTTTGTTGTGTCAATTGTCGGGTCACATAACGCTTATATGCCTCTTGATCATGGTGTTTTCTTATGACTTGTTCGGGATGATATTGCAAATATTTACATGTTTTGTCGTGTTGTGTAGCTAATATATTATACTTTCTTTGTTACTAAATGTCATGTGCTTGGTGTCATGATTTCTATCATGCACATCTTTGTGTTAAATATTTCTATTTACATTTCCATGATATATATCATGCATCTATTGAGACATTGTTGTGTACTTCATTGTTATATTTTACTAACACCAACACCTATCTCTAGTTGATTTTTCATGATAATATTTTGTTTTCTACTAACAAACAAATGTTTGTGCCTTAGACTACATGTTATATATGTGTTTGCAATTATCAAAACTTTATATGAAGATATATCTCATGTTTATATGTGTACTTTGCTTGATTATACTTTTTCTATATAACATGTGATATGTGTAACGCATTCTTTTGAGATGAGTGACTCCCGAGCTTTGTCCCTCATTTCAAAAGTGTGACATACAATGGGCTTGTTTCATAAATTCAAATCATGTCAAACATAGCATTTCACATTCTCGAGACAAATTATATGATTCATATAAGTTAAATTGAACATATTGAGACATTTTATATTACTTACTAACATAAAGGTTGATTGGTTATGAGATGAGTACGTTTGTGCAGCATTCCTTCCTTCTTTATGGCTTCAAAAATCCAAAAATAATCTTATAAAATTGTCTCTAAACACGTGGCTTACTACCCAAGTCGATATACCCCTTCAAAGTGCATCTTAGAATTGCTTCTACGACTCTAAAAATCCTTATTCAATCAAAAATTAATCCCACATTGGTTGGTTGGCTTGGTCCACAATAACACATAAACCCCAATATATTATGATCCTTATGCCAATAGAGGTGACACCACAATGGATGTGGCCCTCTTACTAACATAATGGTTGATTGGTTGTGGAATGAGTATGTTTGCTTGCTCAACCTTCCCTCTCCCCTTCGTGGCTTCAAAATATCAAAAAAAAATCATGTAAAATTGTCTCTAAATACGTCTTACTACCCAAGTTGGATATGCCTCTTCAAAGTGCATTTTGGAATTGCTTCTACAACTCAACAAATTCTCACTTTGAGGAATGATTTCGACATTCTATATCACGAGAGGAACAATTGGAGCATTCTATACACATATTGAGGGATAAATTGATCATATGGTGCATGGATTTTAATCATGCAAACACTTTCTATTTTTGAAGTTGGGGATCGATGGGGAGTGAGCACTCTAAGTTGAATTTTTGCCTACAATGGAATATCCATTTTTACATGCAAATATGGTTTTAGGGTCCTAAAAGTAAAGGTTGTTATTGTTACACCCTTGTTCGATTTTTTGGCCAAGAAGAGAATAAGGGTAGAGCATTTCAAATCACGTTACCAAACACTCGAAGTGGTTTGGTTGAGATTTGCATCACTCAAATTTTAACACCACCTTATGTTGTGGTAGTTGGGGCATTTACACTCCCCAAATCACCAGTCTAATAGTTAACATTGTCACTTGAAGTTGCACCCTTTGTTGAAGCTAGGCTCAACACCTCAGTGAAACATAGAAAAACCTTCAAAGTGTGGGACAATGGCTCCTTCAAGGTCAATCTCTAGGTGAAAAGGTTGGTTCCTTTCACTCCAGTTCACTGCAACTAATCTAACCAGCTCTATACTCTACTACTAACTAGTTCTAATCTAATATTTCCAAGGAACCAAGGTTCAGAAAGATGAAATATTGAATAAAATAAGGTGATGCACCAAACTAGAAGTGGATTCTCTCCTTGAGATGAAGAATGAGAGGGAAAATACAAAGCCAAGAGGGCAGAAAGAAGACACATTCAACCCTGCAATTTTACCAAACTCTGATTCTCTGCATAAATGACACAAAGGATGGAAATCATGCAAGTATAACTCACACACAACATGCCATGAAAAAATAGAAAAACAAGAATATAATAACACAAATTAAAGGGCAAAAAGAGAGCCACAATAACAAAATATTATTGATTATAATGTGCACAGTCTATTACAATAATGGAGAAGGCACTGAGTGCATTGCATAATACCAACACAAAAGTTTGCAACTCAGAATACTTGGCTACACAAAAGGGCAACATAACCTTACATTCAGGAGAGGATGTGTTATAATAAAAATGAGTTGCATATATAGAAGAAGAAAAGGGGGGAGAGGAAATTTAAAATTAAGAAGACCACCCACTTCTTCAACTACCAATGAGCAATCAACATTCAAGTATGCGGACCCAACATGGGCATCATTGACTTTTGTACAACCCATACCTAAAAACGGCCATGAGTTTATTTTTGCATTTTCAACCCAATAAAATACTTTTTCATGACCCAAAAATACATTTAACATGTAGTACTCTTCAAGACCTTTCCAATGATATAATTTTTGTTTCATTTGGTGACCTGGATCAAAAATTATAAGCATTTGAAGATTGCATGTTAATTCGCACAAGTGGCGGCGAAAGAACGTCAAATTTAGACACCGTGTCCATGGGTGGGAAGTCAAAATTGTAAAACTGCCCGAAACAACAAAATTATCAAAAGCGCAAAACAGCCCCAAAATGGTGAAAGCGCAAAACAACCCCGAAATCTGAAATATGCAAAGTATGCACATTTTGAAGGATTTTCAATTTTTGGGGAAAAGGCGATCTTTTTATCAAGTGAATATGTTTTTGGAAAAAGTGAACCTTGAGCTGATCAAAACAAGTGATTTTGATGAATTTGAAGATTCCCAAGTGCTTAAAAATGTGAAAAAATCAAAATTTGAAGCATTCAAGTGGAAATCGGTACTAGTTGCCCAAAATGAAGTGTGAGCTCATTTTGGTCAACAATTACATCTTTGGGGCATATTCAATCCATGACATTCTTCAATCAAGTTCAACAAGTGGCAACTTGGTTCACATACCATGACATTTATTTATTCCTTAGCTTTTCAATTTCAAAATATTTTGATGGTTCAAAATTTCAATTTCTTATCATTATGAGACATTAATCTACACATGTTTGCTTGCAAATGTTCACATGGGACAAAGGGCACATTCTAATTTGTCAACACCTATATCAATCATTTCAAGTACACATTTCTTTAATCATTTTAATTTAGTATTTTCAAATACTAAGATTAAAAGGGGGCAATTTTCTACACCTAAATTTGGTCTTTGACACTTGGCAACATCAATTTTGGCACATATTGACACACTTGGGCAATTGACATATATTTGACTCTTGAGTACACTTTCCTTCCATCAATTTATCCTTGGTCACCTTCATCGCAAGTCATACTTATTCAGGATCAGTTCAATCTATACAAGGACACCTTCAAATTTCTAAACAAGCCTTCATTTATCATATCCACTTTGCACCTCTTAGACAATGTTGATAACCTCACCACTATGAGGCGTTGATAGTGTCCCACTTTGTCGGCAATTTCAAGGAGCCTTCAAAGCATGGTTTTAAAATTGGCAATCTCTAGTATGTTGTTCTAGACATGTTACATGATTCAACTATGGCGAGAAGTTAAGAAAGAGTCACCTATATAAACATACGACTCCTAAGGTCATAACTCGCCTTTGGACACCTTTTATCACTTGAGAGCACTCTCATACACATTGAAGATCATTACACGGATGTTTGGACACATCCAAAATATTCAAAGACCAGCCCTAGAGGTCATAGATGAATACAAAGAGGTCAAAGTTGCACGGTACAAGGGTGGAAGTTTAAAGGAGGGATCACATCTAGATTGTCCATGACTTTGCATGTTCACACTCACATAGGTTGAAGAATTATGTGTGGTTTGAGCCCTCTTCGGAGTAGTGGTGCATAGGGGTGTATTGAGATCAATCCAATCCAAAATGTTAGCCCCTTTTTAAGGTATCTTCTAGTCACACGCAAAAATTATGGCTTGGATAAAGGAGAGATAAAAAAGAAAAAAATTATATTAATGTCCACAATAACCAAAATAGATCATTGGGACTCAAGAATACATTTAATTACAATAGAAAGTGCTCGGAGTAAAAGGGCCCTAGGAATGACAACTAACTAAACAAAAGAACATGCGCAATGGGTAAACCCAATGTAGTAAAGCCACAACCATGTGGTTAGGTACCAATATAAATAGTCATGTGGGGTAACAGGGACAAAAAGAACAACCCCCAAGAGCATAGGTCAATGAAAGTCAATTTTTTGGATAGTAGCCTCATCAAATATCTTTGATTGTGCTTGCAATAAAGGAAACATTTGTGCCATCGCCTACCACTATGAAAGGGCTAATGCAAGATCTAACCGTGCTCATTGGGGAGTGTTTAGGGCTAGGGGTTTAGGTTGGGTAATCCTATGAGGAACAAAAACACTCCCCCTTTAAATCCTCCTAACATACAAATCGAAGAAGCACTCAACATCGTGAAAAGACTCATAATGGTGTCTCTACACCTAAGAAGCAATCACAAAGGAGAAAATCCATGACGCTCGAGGAGCATCTTGATGAAAAGCATCACCGAAAAGGATCGAAAATTTCCCACTCATCAAAAAGTATATTGCACACACAAATGAAGGTTTTCAAAGAGTTTTGAGTCCTAAATCCTTCGGGAAAGTGGTGGAAGTCGCAAGAGTTTGACTTTATGATGAGCATCATAGATGGTTTTTGCATTTGTTTTTATCCGAACCTTTGTCAAAGCCTTTCGAACAATTCCTAATACTATAACAACCTTTGAGACCCATAAACAATCAACATTATCTAATTATCTTATTCTCCTATTGTTTTGTCATTTCAAAATCAAGTAATCCTAACATATGTTATTCCTTGATAATTCAAATTGATTATATGTAATCTAAATAAAGTAATCAAAATATCTATTATTCCTTAACAATTCAAAGTTATTATAGTTAACACCCTTATCTCTATAGTTTAGATTACCTCATTTTTTATTACATTTTATATCTCTTGCGGAAAATAAGCAAAACAAGAACCAACCTTGATGCTTGATTAGACTACTAGCCTAATAACTAAGCTGAATCCTACAATCATTATATGTAGCCATTGGAATCAAATCTCCATTGTATCCTCAATCAATCATAAAGTAGAAAAAAATCATGTTTTCCCACTTTCGTCTTTACACAACAAAGTAGAGAAGCACCTTGGATGCTTGACTATACTACTCATTTTCTTTCTATTAACCCCCATACAATACTTGGAATCGCTCAAAGAACTCACACCATCATTGCTCTTGAATTCGGACTATCGAAATCCCCTTGTTCATACCTCTACCTAAGGTTTGAAGCACCATTTGAAAACTTGCAACTAGGAACCCACTATCCCTAGCTCCAAAGGGAGGACTCGTTGGCGAAAATGGTAAAGCTCTTCCCCCCTCAAACGAATGAACACTTCATCCAAAAACCTAGAAGGTCCCAAACTTGTATCTCCCAAATGTAATCCTTTGAGATTTTTCATCTCATATTTCCTCCTTTTTTTTCCTTGGCGGACAATCGGAAAACCAAAGGTGTGAAAAGGAGGATTACAAGATATCTTACCTAATTCAGAAAAACTTTTCAAGTTTGTCCCTTGATCCAAAGTGTTTTTACCCTCTGCACAACATTTCTCCACTTTATGATTTTGCTTATATATATTTGAATCAAGTTTCTAACCCACTCTCAACCAACGAATCTTTTCATGTATTTTTTCATCCCTTTGAGTATTTCTTCCACGATTAAGGTTCTTTTGTATCTAGCAACTTACCATCCTAAGGATCATTTACTTCACTTAATCCTTGGGATTCTACAAAAGAAAATGTCTAAGCTCCATTTCTTTCATCCGCTTATCCAAGAATCTCAGATCCTGGTTTGAACCGCCTTACTTGAATTGTTTGCAAGTGTTGTGTAGCTTTATCACTTCAATCACGGTGTTCTGCCTCTAGCTTTAGGATTTCATTTCTGAAGTCTTTTCAGCGGTCCAAACTTTTCCTCAGTCATACCCATATCAAAAGGTAAAATCAGATCTTTCTCCAATACCTTTTTGCCTTGAAAGGTTTTGTTGAATTCATTTACAGCTTATGGGATTTTTTCTTTAAAATCCTTATCCATAAAATTTTGAAGTTCTAAGCTCTTCAAGTCCAACATACTCATCATCGATGTTTTCTTTTTTCCTTTCCTTCTTCCTCCATATCCATGCTTTATGAACCTTCCCTTTAGCATTCTTCTTCGCGGAGCAATACTCGGAAGAAGAAAAATCCATCCTCCACGCATACATATTGAAATGTTTAACTTAGTGTTCCAAAGAAGAATGTGAGAAGCATCGTTTCTAAGGCTTATCATAACACCCCCTTTGAATGAATTCCTTTCCAAGGACATCAAGGGTTACGACATTGAAGAAAGGTTCAACCATGTTCATATCAACCTTGATCCAAGCAAAAAATGGAACATTTCTTACTACAAGATCTAGGGTCATTCACGCATAAATGTTTTAGGGAGTTAACCAATTTCTTTGAGATTCCAAATTCCAATATTCCATTTGTAATGCATAAGTGTTACCCAAATTTCTTCAACCTTGTCCTCAAGGAATCTTCAAGTTCTTCTTCCAAGCTTGAATCTCTATCGTTCAAGCGTGTAGGATCCAAGATTTGTTCTTCAAGATCTCATATTTATATGTATCTTTATGGAAACAACCCTTTGATAAATAATTAAAAAAATCCAATCCACCCCTTTGCTATTGTTAGAGATTTAATTTTCAAAAGATGTACCCTTCCATGGCATTCCCAAAACCATTGCACTTCTTTGAGCACTTCCCCTTATTGTAGATTCATTTCGTAGAATTGGAAGGAGTATACCAAGACTGGGTAGATCTTCCCCTCCATCTCCCCTGAGTGCCTTTCTTCTCGAGGGTTCAAGGGAGACTCATCAAGATCTTCCCTAGAGTTGGAAAGAGTCTCAACATCGGTCCCCCAATCAGTATTCAAATGCAGCGCTGGAGGGCTCGGAGATTCTTCAAGATACTTGGATAAAGGATCTAGAGTTGGATATTCAGAGAGTCACATTTGCTTCCAGCCCCTACTTTAAACTTAGATTGACCTCCCTGAAGCAGAGGATCCCTATTTATATTACTGACGGAGTCCATCCCTAATTCTTATTGATGCATAATCTTCAAAAATTCATATTAAAAGCACCAAGGCATGAGCCTAAGCTTAGCACCAAGTTTGTGTTACTTGTGACATGAGAAATGAATGTAGAGAAAGAATAAGTATACTACTTGTTGATTTTCAGCCGAAAAAGAGTACAAACTATAATCAGAGTTGCATGGATATGGATATGAATGTGCGGATATGACTAGTTTTTAACGCCCCTTGATATGGATATGGTTATATACGGCATAATATATAATATTTACAATACTTTAATAATCTAGATTATAAATTAAGAATATGTTAATAATAATTTTCAAATTTAAATTATAAACGAACGTATACATTAGATTAAAATTTCATCCAGAGAACAGTTTTAGTTTTTTTAAATTACAAAAAAATTGCATTGGTATAAAACAGATTTGGATAACAAAAGCTTAATGTTGCTCATTAATTGGTCTGTAATTGAGTTCAAAAGAATGAATTAGTATAGCATACTCATTGGAACTATTACACTCCAACATTAGCATGGATTTCTGGTTTTCCTTTACAAATAATATGGACGCTTCAATGTGGGCTGAAGGCAATCAGCCATTCAACAAAATCACGTTAAATGAAATTACAAATCATGGCAACACTGGATGCTTGCAATTTCATAGGATTCTATGTTATCTCAAAATATGTTCACAAATATCAAAGAATCCATTCACGGTTTAACCTTTAGGTTTTAAGTTTACAAAACCATAGGGACTAAAACAGCCCCACAGAACCTGCTTCCAAATTGCACAAAACGCAGTTTCATGTAAATGTGTCCAAATTAATAACAAGCTTGTTCGCATACAAACTACATTGAAACTTTAAGATGCGACCCTTCTAGATAGTGTACTGTTATAATTTAGGGCTACACAGATTTCCATTTCTAAATAATAATCATCTTTCAGCCACAAAACAATACATTAATACCTTACTGCTCTTTCCAGATCCGTCCTGTAACTCGCAACTTCAACTCTTTCCAATCTCCCCAGAAAAGAAAAGTGCCATGTTCCTTTGAATGATTAACCCATCATGGCTATCCCGAACTTTTCGATGACTGTCCCGAATACTCCTAGGCACTCCTTGCCATATTAGTTTCCTGCCATTTGCCCCAACTTCAAGACTATATCTGAAATTCCTAGCCTCGTTATCATCTCCCATAAACCGAAGGAATGCCATATACACCGGTGCTGCGCCTAGCTGAAATGCTTCAAAATGAAGACAGAAATATGATGCATAGCAGTTGAAGACCTGCAGTGCAGTACACAAAAGCCTCAAAACATCCTTCCACAGCATATCAAAAGCACCAGTGACTCTCTCAATAATATTCAAAAATGAATTGAAATCAATATTCATATTAACAATACTAGCATGAAATAAAGATTAGGAGATTTTAAAAATGACAGTACAAGTCTGCATTATACTTACTGTCAACATCCAGGTTGCATTTTCAACTTCAAGTGGATTGAGTTTCACATAACGGTGGTTAAAAGTGCTACCACTATGCATATCAACTTTATGATCATCCCTTAAATGCGCCACAAGCATCTGTATATCCCCAGTGATAGAACATTCGGACCCTGCATAAGGGCAATTGTACGGCGAAAAGTACATTGGGACTCATGTTTAAGCTTATTATAATATGGGAAAATATCTGGACAGCCAAGACTGAGATACTTGCAAGGTAGATCAAGAGATGATGCGACCTTTTCCAATGCTAGGCATCTTATATTTCCAAGCTCCTGTCTGCAAGTAGGGCACTTGTTATTTACCCTTGACTTACAATTGGAGCAGAGCGTATGCCCATTAGGACACTGCATTAAAACATAAAAATTTACCAGCCATCAGAATTAGTGTACCAGAAGTAATTTGGAACAATAAAAGGTAATATGGTCTTCTATGGCTAAATATTTTTACTTTAGTATTGAATGTCAAACTAAAAGTGGGGATAATGCAAAAACTCCAAAGTTTTAAAGGGCTTTGATTTCTTAAAAGCTTAAAAGCAATATATATATATATATATATATATATATTTAATGTGTGACTTGTATCCATGATAAACGAAGTTCCTAAACTCAAATATGAGATGAGAGTTTTTAACAGACCGAGTGCCAATGGCTTGGAACTCCCAACTGGAGGACAGAAGTGAGCCATGTTAAAACCAAGTTTCAAGGCTAATTAAAATCCTCATTTACTGAACTAGATACATTATAATATACTATTGAAATAATCAAATTTTGGCCAATACCGCAGTTTAGAGTTCGACAGAATTGAAACTAACAGGAAATTGGAACTTGAATTTTCATTCAAAATCAATAATAACAAGGCATAACATTGGTGCTACTAGCCATGATCTTCAGATACTCCTGAACCAATCTGAAACCATGATTTCATCTACAAAATATACTATAAAATATTTTTTAGAACTCCATGATTTCATAAAATTTCTTCCTCTCAAACTCGAAAACATATAATAAATGCATCACAATGAGAAGCACATTTAGTATGAACAAAGCAAATTTAGTATGACCAAAATATGTTGCGTATTCAAAGTATCATGAACTTAAGAGATCTTGGATCAGCATTTAAATAAAATAGTCTCAAAGGCTCAAATACTATTTTAAAATAAATTAACCAGAAGTATGATTCGGAGATACACCATAGAACTATCAAACTTGAAAATATCAAATACTCTTTAAGCACAAAAATAATTACCAGGGATAGCTAATGGGAAATCTTATCATGCAAAGGAAAGAGACATGAAGCTAAATATTTACCTTTCATCATGTTTCGCTCTGGTGAGCAGAGTTAACCATCAGAAATATAAAATCCCTTGATGTCTGATAACCAGTATTCTTTTTGTTCTTACTTTTTCCTCTCTGTAAATACAGCTCATCTGTATGCTTTTCTTCAGTAAATAAAATATTTAAATTAATGAAAAATCACCTGCTAACAGACTTAGCAGCCATATAGATTTCCACAGATAACCAAACTAGTATAGTTTAATGCTTGTTCACTAGCTGCATCTCACACAGCATTTTTAAATATTCATGATATATACACAAAATTGCCACCTATAAGCAAGTCCTATAAAATTAGGTCATAGTCATACAAAGAGAGAATATACACAATCAATGATAGATAAACAAGAGTTACATGTTGCTCTGAAGAGCTTGGAAAGTGAATGCTGCTTCTTCCAGTGAAAATAGCCTCATACATTCACAACTTATTCAGATTACTTTGTGAACCTTTTTAGGTCCAGCTTCAGAAACTGTTTCTTAAATTTAACATTGAGAACTCATTTCTGACATTCGACCTGATGGCACTCAGCTTAGTCTCCAAGCCTCTCCATCCTTCCTTATGAATCAAGGGGCAGTCGTTACTTCTCTGAATAAACTCGCTCCAATTCCTTTTTCTTCATATTCAACATCATGTTTAATCACGTCAGTTATCCAGATTGTTTGTTTCCCAGTTCAAACCAATTTTGCTTTAATATCAGAACAGAAATTTAAATTCCTTGCTTATAAAGGTGATCTGGGAGAATTCTCCAACAGTTCCAGTGACATTGCCAAGCCAATTCTCATAGCTTGCAGGAAATGAAGATGTTGTTCAACAAACTGCGATGCTCAAGAACTATATCCACAAGATTCACGGTACCTCAAATTTCACCAATCCATCTCCACCAAATGCCACGCAAACTTTCACAATGGCGCAATGTAATCTGGGCAAATTAGACATGGCACCATCCATGCGCGTACCAAACATTACACAATCTCCATGGATGGCTTTCTAAGGGTCCTACACACTCACATGCCATGCTGATAAGGTCAACTCGCACTGTGCAGTACCACCATGTGCTGACCACAGTGCTTCCTTCGTTCACATGGAGGTGGAACCCCCAATATGAGCCAAGGGTTTCCCCTTGCAGGGCCAAGAGGCAACGCACAGCAAATGTTTTGACCGTCAATGTTTGATGTCGTTCAGCTCAACCGTCGAAAGGCAATGAGACACTTATAAGCTCAACCATTTTGATTTTCATAATTGTTTTTAAAGCCTCAGTGACTTTGCAATGTATGTATACATGTATGTAGCATTAGATAGAAATGAGATGGTAGATCTTAGAGAATAGGCGTAACCTAGAATGGTATACAGCCATACATACTTCTCATGAGTATGCCAAGTACAAAACACACATATTAAATACTTTAATGTTTCAATTCTATTATCTTTTCTACACATCTCCATCTGAATGTTCATATCTGAGTAAGTCATTTACATTGCTTCTGCACATGCATACAACACATCTAGATTCCCATTTAGGGTGTTGTCCCCTAGGTATCTCCTGGGATCCAAAGCAAAAGGTAACATGCTAGAGGTTGGCTTTTGGTCGAGGAAACTCATATCTCTATACTCGTTCTCAACAGAAAAATTGGCAGAAGAAGAGCTGGCAGAGGATTTAAATTTTTATTTGTATAAAGCATCTAATTCAGCTACCTTCACAAGTATACTGGTCTGCAGGACTTGTCTTACAATACCTTTGTTTGACTTGAGTCTACTTGTATATTTATGTGATTGGCATCATTCTTCAACCATTGCCCTCTCAACTTCCACTCTTGCTTCAACCAATATTTTCTTCTCCATTTGTAGGTCAGGGTTAAAGCTTTCTTTTCTTGTGCTCTAGTGATTGTCATAAACTCATCCTCAACTACGTCAATCATTTGACATTCTCTCACTTTGGACAATTGTTGTCATTATGGTCTTTGGGCCCACACCCTCTACATAGAAGCCCGGTGTTATTATGATTGGTAGGAAAATCTCATGCAAAATGGCCACACTCCTTACACGCCAAACATTGTACAATTTGGTTAGCCTTGGGCATCATACTGGATTCGTCCACTGCTTCCAACCATCTTGTTCTTGTCGCTAAAATTGTTTCTTTGGTCATGATACCTGCTAGCGGATGTACCAGGAGATATGCCTTAATTATTATTTTGAGGCTTGGTCGGGATGGTCAAGGGTGTCACTAGCTCTCCTTGACAAAAGAGAACTCGTGAACTTTTGGTCTTTAATTCATACAAGGAATTTTTAACTACATGGCCCGTAACTTGGCATATTTTGCAAAACATCTTCTTTGGACAATTGGCCTTAATATGACCTTATGTTTTGCAATTTTTGCACCAAAGGTCCTTTCCTTCATCCTTAGTGTCCTTTTTCAGTTCATCATTTGAAGCATGTCCCTCCAAGCACCTGCACTTACCTAGTTCACTATCACTAAAGTCAAAGTCATCATCTTCATTCCTCCTTGAGTGTGAAGATGTTTTATCTTCACTTTCAATATCCATCGCTACAGCATATGCGTCTTCCTCGTCCGAGTGTGTGAACCAACCCTTCAGTGAATCATCACTTCTTCAACCCACTGTCTAGTTATTTTTCAATTTTCCCAACAATTCCTTGAGCCTCCTACTGAAGGCATGTAAGTTTTCATGTTTACCCCACCGAGTGTTAGAGATTTCAGTGACAACCTCATCATCTCATAGGAGATTAAATTCCTTCTCAAATGCTTTTTGCAATCTCTCCCATGTTGCCTTATCAATAGTTGTTGCATCTTTGTACCAATCAATAACCACTCCTCAAAGTGTACCCAGAAATCACCGCAGCTAACGAAAATCGTTTGTCTACCCATTAGCAATACAAATTGTGACACATGTCATGCATGTCATACCAGATCTTTAAATCTGTCACCATTAAAACTTTGATAGCTTCTACTTCTCCAGAGATGGATTTGATGGGGTGCTCATGGCTCTAGGAATTGGTTGCTTTTGACATGGCTATTTGGAAACGATTCTCCTCATTAAGGTCTACGTCGGCCGGTCCTTTGCTCACACTGTATTGTTAGACACATTGTTGTACTCAACCCTTTCGTAGGCAACGATCCTAATAACATTTTGCTCACCATCACATTACTTTTTTGTGCTACTCCATCCTGATTGTTGTTCGGGTTTCCTTGGTGTTTTCGGTTCTCTATCTTTAATAAGCAAATATTTTAACTCTGCAAATATTTGTCTTGTATGTGACTTATTTTTCTTGTATGAAAATTGTAATTGAACTCCACCTCGGAAAAAGACTTCCCTCACAAGGAGGGTGCTTGGTTGAATCCGCACTAGATTTTATGGACTCTTCACAAGACTTACCAACTATATCTAGTTCACAAGGTCAATAAGTATTTCCTTTGGAAGGAGTAATTGCTATGCAATCTGTAACAACTATGTACTTGTAAGTAGTGTATAATGTTCTAGTACCGACTAAACCTTTCCTTGCTCTCATCACAAGCATTGGCTTCGGCTTTGGATTTTGCCTCATCTTCGCCTTTTCTAACGGCTTGTACTTACCTCAAGGTGTTTCTAGAGGTGGTCGCTTAGCACAAGTTGTCTTTTCTCTTGTTGTTCCAAGAGTCTAGTAGACAGTCAAAGTTTTTGGTCCACTCCCCTACTATGTTGCCTCCTCCTCCTGCCTTTGTTCGGGCTCAAGGGCATAATATCCCTTAAAGGTTAGTGTCAGGCTTCTAATCTCTCATCCTCGTCACAAGAACACCTCACCTCATATCATTGTAAGATTTGATTTCTTTGTACTTCACAATCACATTCGGCACAACAATCTTGCAAAACAATATTGTTCCTAGCAAGGAGTTTGGGTAAATGATCAAGCAATCAATCCACTTCTTCTATCGCCACCAAGTTTCCCCACATAGAATCTACTATCACTTGGGTCCGCTCTGATTCTTCTTTGATGTGCTCACATATAGAGAGATCCCACAAATACTTGAAATCTCTCATGAGATCATCTTCTCTTTGCTTATTAGTTTCAATTGCTTCTTGTATTCATTCACCCATTAACTCCATTACATTTCCATCATGTGCAAATCAATAAGTATTGTCAACCGACATTCACTTTCGAAATGACTTTAACTTGACCGGACTTCACAAGGGCAATGATGCCATAATGTTTGTTATCGTACTACACTACCAAAGGAACATCAATTGCAAAATAGTCGGTACATGCCACCAGTGATGAGATTTGGCCCGCTGTCAAGCCCATTTTAAGAGTTTTTGTTGGGGTAGTAATGTCAAGTGGGATATCTACCACTGTTATATGCCCCACATTATCTTAAATTTTATGTATTAAACTTTATTATGATGGTCTTCCACATTTAAGTGTGGAACAGAGTGACTGACTAATAGAGCTATTGACTCACAAAAATCCCTCTCGGGATTGCTAATAAACCAACGTATACATTGGTATTGATATAGAAGATCAGTTGGTTGGTAACTATGATTATTATTGCATTGTATAGAAAGAAATCGCTTAGTAGTTCTGTTCTAAGAGAGACCAAGGAGTGAAGTGGAAGTCGTTGGGTAAAACTTGTATTTGAGATTCTTAATACAAACAATACTTTACAAAGGTGGGGTTTTCCTTCGGGTTTCCCCACTTAAATCAGTGTCTTCTATCTCTTTTATTACCTATTATTTGCTTTAGCTCTTATTATTACATTTTGTATTCTGCACATCATAATCTATAATCTTGACAACTTATATTACGGATTTATAATCGGTATATTACTCATTCTTATAAATCGACATGGTATCAACACTTGGTGATTATGCATGTGAGGATCGATCTGAAGTTTTTAATTTGCTAGAGCAAAGAAGCTTGAAGTTTATTTATGAATCTATGAAGCCCTAGTTGCTCATAGTCATCTTCAAGCTAACCAAGTTTAAAATTTCGATTCCCGCCTTAGTTTTTTAAAATATTGGCTAAATGGTTGTTTAGATCATGTTTGAGCAATTGTATGCTTAGATTTGTGTTTTTGTACCTAGTTTCAATCGTTTTCGATTTAAATCCGTCGTCTGCGAGCTTCGTTTAAGTTTTGCACCTTTGTGTATAGCTGTTAGAGCTATTTTTGTCTATGGATCCGAAAGGATATCCTTAGATCCAGTTAGTTCGGAGTTGTTTAAATCCACCCCCACCCCAACTTTATTATTATTTTCTTTTTTTTGCTAGATCTACTTTTGTGAAGCCCGATCCAATCATTGATTGCCAAGTAGCTTCGTTGTGTCACTTTTATTAGCTTTTTTCATTTTCTACAAAGTTCTCGTTGATCGCGAAGCTCGAGCTAATCATTTTACTCCATCTCAAGCTTCGTATTGTTAGTCTTTTCGTTTTTGTGAAGCTCAAGCCAATCGAGAAGACTCCATCTTGTTTCACATTGTTAGTCTTATTGTTCATCTAATTGTCGATCGCAAAACATGAGCCAATAAGGGCTTTCCACATTTTTTTCGTGTTGTCTGACTTGGGTTAGCTTTCCTCTCTTTTTTTGCGAAATCCGAGCCAATAAGATTGCTCAAGTAGCTTTGTATTTCGCTCTGTCGGTCAATAGGATTGCTTTTGTGTATCGTCGCATGTCGCATTTGTCGATTTTCTTTTTTTTGTGGCAATGGCTTATCAAATAAGATTTAGCCACCTTTTTGCGTTTGTCAGTCTTTGTCAGACTTGCAAAGAGTGAGGCATTTAGAAGGCTCCACGTGTGTCCAAGCATTGCCTTAGATTTTTTTTACAGAACTGCAAAGAAGAACGAAATTGAATTTTGACAAGTATTTTAATTTTCCGTTGTGTCAATTTTCACGAGTCTCGATTGTCTTTCAAGGTGACAGTCTTTACTTTGGCATTAGCCACTAAGATTGTGACATTTGTCTTTAGATTTCGGATCCGAACTTTATTTTATTTTTTGGCTTATTTCGGTGACTTTAAGTCCACCCGAAGCCATCTATTTAATGCTTGGCAAAAAGCCACCAAATGTCTTTTGTCAATTGCTAGATTGTTGACAAGTGGCATTGTTTGACTAAGACTTTTTGTCATCCTGTCGATTCTGAAACCAATAGAACATGTCCACGTTCCTTCACATTCTCGTTTGTACTTGTTTTTTCATGGTGTCAAATTTATTTTGCCGCGTGTGTCGTTGCTTTTTCGTGTCGCAATTTTTTAACTCTATTTTTGGACACGAAAAGGCTTTAACTTAAACTTTTTAAGACTTGGCGTCTTCCAAAGGATCTGCGATATTCTTTAAAGCTTTTTTTGTACCACGGATTTTTAACTTTATTGTGTCGCGGTTTTCAAAGTTTCTTTGTGCCATGGATTTTTAAAGTTTCTTTATACTACGGGTTTCAAATCTCCTTTCTGCAGGTTTTTAACTTTATTGTGTCGCGGTTTTCAAAGTTTCTTTGTGCCACGGATTTTTAAAGTTTCTTTATACTACGGGTTTCAAATCTCCTTTGTACCATGGGTTTTCTAATTTTCTTCATTCCGCATTTTTTTTTCAAGTACGTGTTCTGCGGGTTTTCTGGTTTCTTGTCTCGCGGATTCCAAATTTGAGTAGCTTAGATCTTTTGCTCTACGGCATGTTTATTTGTTTCTTGCTAATCTACTTGCAAGCACATATCTAATAAAAAGATTTGTAGCTAGTTTCTTGTCTTTGTTTGGCTTCTTTGATTCGAATTTTTAGTTAAATTCATTGCAGTGTCGTCTGAGCATTAAAAATGGCTAGCTCTACTAGTTTTTCGTTGGATAAGTCTCAGTTGTTAAATGGAACGAATTATAGCATTTGGAGAATTCAATTAAAATCCTATTTTATGGCTAGGAAGCTATGGGATCTTGTGACTAGTGTGGAGACACGACCCACTAGAAGACAAGCAACCCTTGAAAACATTAGCTCCTTCTCTCAGAGATCACAGGAAGCTTTGTCCATCCTTTTGCAAAGCATAAAAGATGAATTTTTATGCATATAGGTCATATGGACTGCTTGCAGATGCATGGAAACAATTAGAAACCATGCATGAAGGCAGTCGCCTGTCAAAGATAATTAAGCTAATTATGGAATTGTTTACAACTCCTATGAAAGGGGATGAGAAAATAGTCAATTATTTAGCTAAAATTAAGAACATTAAAGCTCAATTAGATGGTTGTAACTGTGAATTGTTTCAAGATAAGCTTCGTACTTTATAATTCAGATTAACATTCATGAAAAGTTCAGAAACTATATCTCTATTCTTAATTCTAAATATCAGAATGAGACTAATTTTCCTGATCTGGACACTTTGTCTTCTCTGCTAATTCAAGAAGAGCGTGTTATGGAGAATTTTGATTCAAAAGAGACTGCATTTCTCAAGCTTTGTTCTCTCATAATCTTAAGTCTTCTCAGAATAGGAATAACAATCATAATCAGAAATCTAATATCAAATCTAGATTTAAAGCTAATCCTAAGTCTATTTCTGCTAAAAACAGTCAGAACTTTAAAGTCAAATTTAATGGAAATTGCAACAAGTGTGGCAAATTTGGGCATAAAGAGTCTGATTGTAGAGTAAAAACTAACAAATCAGCTAAGAATACTAAAAACAGCAAGCCTAATAGTAAAAAAAAGATCAGAAGCAAAATCGTGCAAACAAAATTGAGCAGTCTATTGCCCTGTATACTACCCTCTCAGCTCCAAATGACAATGAATGGATTCTTGATAGTGGTGCCTCTATGTATATGACTTGCACTCCTGGTATCCTCTCAGATGTAGTTAAATGCTAAGTTGCCGCATTCGAATTCGTGTTCGAATTCGCCGATGATTAAATTCGTGAAAAATTCGCTGGTAAAAAAATCAGCGATTAAATTCGTGATTAAATTCGACTATGAGAAATATACATTTTTATTAAATATATAAAAACAAAAGATAAATTCACATTTCAAAAGAGAGATAATATCACATTTCATTGATTTCATTACTAATCTACAAAGTGATCAAAGCTCATGATTATTTCAGAAGTTTGCAAGAAGTTGCTTGGTCGAAAAAGGTGCAAAAATGGATTTTATGAAAATAAGAAAAATATTGCCATCAATGCGTAGAGCTCAAGAAAATATGCACTTTTAGAGAAAACGACACCTGAAACGGAGCCACAGAATGAAAGTTATGGCACATGCAAGTTTTTGCTGCTACATCTTCCCGGACCCTTTCCAAAAATGGCAAATTTTTTCCTATCCTTGGTTTTTTTCACCAAAAATCCAAAAAAGGAAAAAATTGCCAAAAAAGGAAAAAAACACGAATTAAATCGCGATTTTCAAGGCGTTGTTAAAATTCGGCGAATTTCGAATTTTTTCCTTGAAGTTCGCCGAATGCGGCAACATAGGTTAAATGTGAAGATAATATCTATCTAAGAGATAACTCCATCATTAGATCTTGAATCTTGTGGCAATGTTAAATTGTCAAATTGTGTAATTAGGAATGTCTTGTATGTTCCTCAGCTGAAAAAAATCTTTTGTCTTGCTCTCAGCTAACTAAAGAAAACTATAAAGTTATTTTGTTGCAAGATAAATGGTATGTAAAAGATAAATTCAGTAATGTTATTGCTTCTAGTATTCAGAAAAATGGTTTATATATTTTTGATGGATTTGTGTCTGAATCTTTTTTTTTTCTTCATCTAGGAATGATATTCAATTGTGGCATGAAAGACTTGGTCATGTAAATTTCAAAAGTCTGTATGAAATGTCTAGACTTAATCTTGTTGTTGGTCTCCCTAAATTAAAATTTGATCATGAGACATGTGAAAGTTGCTTGCGTGGTAAGCAACATGCTAAACCATTTCACAAGCATCATGATCCCAATTCTTCTCAATTATTAGAACTGATTCATAGTGATGTGAGAGGTCCACTTGAAGTTCCTTCTCTCAGTGGAGCTTTGTATGTTGTTTGCTTTATTGATGACTTCTCTAGAATGACTTGGTCTTACTTTATTAAGAAAAGTCGATGTCTTATCTAAATTTCAGGAATTTAAAGCTTTAGTTGAAAATGTTTCTAATCTGAAAATTAAAAGAATTAGGACTAATAATGGAGGTGAATATGTCAGCAAAAAGTTTGATGAGTTCGTGTGTCATGTGGGATTCAAAGAGAGTTGACTACTCCCTATTCCCCTTAGCAAAATGGCATTTTAGAAAGGAAGAATAGGATTATCTTAGAAATGGCTAGGACTATGATTTATGCATCGATGTGCCTAAGTTTCTATGGGAAGAAGCCATGAATATTGCAATCTATATCCTTAATAGAGTTCCTACAAAATCTCTTCATCAAACTACACCCTGGAAGTATGGACAAAACAAAAACCAGATATCTCTCACCTAAGAATATTTGGTAGCCCTTCTTCTATCTTTATTCCTAAAGTTAAAAGGAAGAAGCTTGATCCAACCTCCTATTCATGTATCTTTGTTGGCTATGGTTGTAGAACTAAAGGACTGAGAGTTTATGATCCTTTCAAGCATGACATTGTTGAAAACAAAAATGTTCAAGTCTTAGAAAAGACTTTCTGTGATGCTTCTCATGAACCCTCCTTTGTTTCTCCTAAGAAAGAGCCTGATAATATTTCTCCTAACATTATGGAAACAAAAGTTCAAGAGACTAATTATCCTAATCTGGATATGATGGAGATTGAGGGGGAGTCATCTCAAAATGTCTTGCATCACAAGGTTCCTAAATGGGCTCAAAGTATTGTTCAAGACTCTCAGCCTGCTAATCTTAGAAAGGTAACTCGTAGTCAGCATTCTTATCATGCCTTGATGACCCTCTATGAGGTTGAACCACAATCTTTTGAAGAAGCTGTCAAGATGATAGATGGATTCAGGCTATGAAAGATGAATACAATGCTTTAGTTAAAAACAATACTTGGGAACTTGTCCCTCCTCCTTCTAAGAGAAGCATTGTAGGATCTAGGTGGTTGTACAAGATCAAGTATAACTCTGTTGGAGAAATTGACAAATTTAAGGCAACGGTAGCTCGTGGTTTCACTCAAAAACCTAGTCTTGACTATGTTGAGACTTTTGCTCTTGTAGCTAAGATGAGCATTGTTAGAATTCTTCTTGCTTTGGTTGCCTAATATGGTTGGGAGATTCACCAAATGGATGTTAAAAATATTTTTAAATGGTGACTTAAAAGAAGAAATCTACATGCGTCAGCCTAAAGGTTTTGAAGAACTGGTAAAGAACTTTATGTTTGTAAGCTCAAAAAGTCTTTGTATGGTCTTAAACAAGCTCCTAGAGCTTGGTATGCTAAAATTAACAGATTTCTTTCAAGATCTTGGCTTCTCTAATTGTTATTCGATAATGATCTATTTGTTAAGATTGAAAATAATCATATTATCATTATTGTCTTGTATGTAGATGATCTTTTGATTACTAGTAGTGATAGAAATTTAATTGTTAAAATCAAAGAAAGGTTAAAACAACGTTTTAAAATGACTGATTTAGGTTTGCTAAATAATTTTCTTGGCATGGTTTCTATGTGACAACCAGAGTTGCATTGCTCTTGTTAAAAATCCAGTTCAGCATCAAAGGACCAAGCATATTGAAATTCATATGAACTTTATTAAAGAGAAATTCCTGAATGGTGATATTGATCTCAAGTTTTGTTCGACTAAAGATCAAGTTGCAGATATCTTCACAAAGTCATTGTCTTTTGTCAAGTTCTCGCAAATTTCGTGTCTTATTGGGCTTATCGAGTTGTCATTGAGGGGAGTGTGCGGGACAATGCCACCTCCGAATGGTTGTTGTAAACTTTCAATAATTCCTCCATTTTGTATAAAGTGAACAATCACATTTTGTATGTGATTTTACTTGCAAATCCCAACGAAGATTTAGTTATGGGTATGCCTTAGCTTATAAAAGGCTCCGTGATTTAATGTAAGTCTTCATATGTAAAGCACTTTTCTTAAGAATTTTTGTATGGGTAGATCTGTATGATTTCCCTCGTTTGCATGCTAGCCTGAATCATTGCTTATTGTTGATTCATGGATCTGTAAATCCTTTTGTAGAAAAAGGTAAATCTGGTGTCTTGTTTTTCTTCCCACTTAACATTAAGGGGGAGTGTTGGGGTAGTAATGTCAAGTGGGATATCTACCATTGTTATACGCCCCACATTATCTTAAAGTTTATGTATTAAACTTTATTATGATGGTCTTCCACATTTAAGTGTGGAACAGAGCTACCGACTCACGGCAATCCCTCTCGGGATTGCTAATAAATCAACGTATACATTGGTATTGATACAGAAGATTGGTTGGTAACTATGATTATTATTGCATTGTATATAAAGAAATCGCTTAGCAATTCATTCTAAGAGAGACCAAGGAGTGAAGTGGAAGTGTTGGGTAAAACTTATATTCGAGATTCTTAATACAGACAATGCTTTATTACAGTGGGGTTTTTCCTTTGGGTTTCCCCACTTAAATTTGGTGTCTTCTATCTCTTTTATTTCCTGCTATTTGCTTTAGCTCTTGTTATTACATTTTGTATTTTGCACATCGTAATCTATAATCTTCAACAACTTATATTATGGATTTATAATCAGTCTATTACTCATTCCTTATAAATCCTAACATTTTTCCCATATTCGTCTCATAAAAAAATAAAATTGTCAGTGATTGACAGGGATGTAAATGCAAAGGCCATCATTTTTAATAAAGGGTATGCTTATTATAGTTTTTAATAAGATATAACAATACCATTATTACCCTATGTTTTATGTTAATATCTTTAAGAATGTGTAGAACTACGGGAATCGGTAAAGGAGCTTGACTTTATTATAAATCTACACTATTTAGTGAATTTGAAAGAACATAAAACCATTTTTGTATTGACGTGCTATAAAAATGTTTTTCCGTCACCAAAAATTCCTCTTACGGGTTACAGTCCTCATCAAACCTCATCCTGCATACCACAACATATAAAAACGTGAGTAATAACAACTTTATAAAATAAGGTAATGCTCAATAGAAGTGTTAGGTAGAGGGAGGTCCTATTACACGCCCTTACCCCAACAGGGAATATTCTATTTGTATGACCAAACTCAAGGGTTTTTTATTAATACACCCATGAACAAAAAAACATAAAATGGATAGCTACATCTAGAACTTGTGAGAAACCGCAAGTAACCACCAAGAGACCGGCATTTTTTGAAATGTCAAGTAATCGCCTCACTTATTGCGAGCCGAGTATCAAGCTCAGGCTCGCAAGTAATTGCGAGCAATCGCAATGTTACTCTCCATTATTCTCAAGCCCATAGTTAATACTTGGCTGGCAAGGCACTAATAACTTTCTGTGCATTAAAAAACATCATTAGTAGCATTTGGCCATGATTTTCTATTGCTTTTGCTCTGCTAAGATGATTATTATCATTTACCAGCTGCTGCAATGTGAGTCGGTGATTTCCATCACTATCAGCTTTGCTTTTAAGTTTAGTTTATGAATTAGTTTATTTTTTTAAGTAGCGACAGAGTTGCTGAGTCCCGAGTCTGACTCAAAATTTTGGGCTGCTGAGTACGAGTTTTTGAAACTACGGTTTACATAAAGTTTAAGGGAACAGGTAGGAGTAGTGTATACAAAGGATTGAATGGGGAAGGAGGGATTGTCATCACTGGACTAACAGTGAAATTCTAGTCCTGAAATGGAAAAACTCATTTTTGATCAGGAAATTTTCTGGATGGAGTCAATAAAATAGACTGGTCATGATGCACCATAAAGCAAGATGTCGGCTGAAATAAATTAGAGTTAGACAAACCAATAAAATTTAATATGGGGATCAATATTTGGCATATAAACAAACCAATGGATTTTGTAGGCAACAACATGGAAGGAGGATTCACAACCTAAGACTAGACCTGCTAAAATTCAAGAAAATCACCAAACAAACACGCAGAGATAATATAAATTAATAAAGAAATAGCATATGTCCTCGACAGTAAATTAAATTTATATAAATTCATTATAATAAATTTTTGGATGGAAGCGAAGAACAGATGAAGATTTTATCAAGTTAATGCAAAAGCTAATGTATACAGGAATAAATGTAATGAATGGAAGACAGCAGTTAAGGAATGAGAACAAGTGATAAAGCAAATTCGACAAAATGAGAAACAAAAGACCACTTTGCAGCAACCAGATGAAATGGAATGATGTTGCACAAGATATTAAAATGGAAAATGCAAGTTAATTAAATGCTGATCAATGGAACTTAAATGCAGGTGAATTAAATACTGATCAATGGGAATTAATCTGCTGCAATCTGTGCAATTTTTCTAAAGATGAATATTATGTAAAGCAATTATGTGAAATAACTTTTATTTATACAAACGAATAAGGATGGAAATACATTAAAGAGATTTAGCAGTTCCAGTGGTGTGCATATTTAATATTTTTAACCTTGAGAACACCGTATTTCTGAAAAGAATGTCTGAGAAGGTATTATCTATATAAAAATAATTCATTAGCTTCATTTTTTATGAAGGTGGACATAACAGAATCTGTAGCTATAACTTGGTCTAAAAATATTACTAAATATGTTTGCCATCCATTGATTATAAATAGTGAAATCAGACAAAACACAGAATTCCTGACCAAATTCCATGTGAAAGGATTGTATTTTTCATTGTCCTGGAGACCAACCATCAAAAATCTGTTCACAATGTCCAATTGCACGATACAAAATTGATGAATACATGTTGGTTAGTACCGAAGAGGCCAGCCCAATATATAGTGGACGTGGACATTGCATATAAAATGATGAACATAGGTCTTCACAGATGGACCATGCAGAAAAAGCTCTAAACATTCATATTTACAAGCAATAGCATTGGTGGAAAGCAATCTAAATGCATCATGGGACAGGTTATGGGGCAGAAAAAAGCTTCATTTTCCTGTTGGACGAATATAATAATTTTTATGTCCTATCATTGCATTACACATATTCACTGTTAGTGTTCATCAACATACATAATTCAAGGGAGTCAGCACTAAGGCTAAAACAATGTTGGACAGTTTCAGATAACTGTTTGGCGGCACAATTCATAAGGAGATGCCCAGTAAAGAATAAGTGTCAAAGACTATTATTAAGTCACTATTGTAGAAAATTATTGGCAGTCATTTTGAACAATCAGCCAAACATGTAAGACTGCCATCAAACTTCTTCCTATTGTCCTTTGGTATGTGTATATAGGGACTGCATTCAAATATCCTTAGATGACTAATTATTCACTCTTAGATGGTCCAAGACTTCTTGGATGTGACAACTCTAACAGCCTTTCTTGAACTCTTATTTGTCAAGAAGCAGTATTGACTGGTTCCCCCAAGAGATGGAAAAATATTGTTGGCCTTTATCATTGAATTGGCCTTGTCCATAAGAGTTTCGTTCATTCTTTCTGCTACTTCATTTTCTGAGGCGTATGTGGGGTAGTTAGTTGTCTATTGATCCCATTGAGATTGCAAAATTGTGCAACCTCTTCATAGGTGTTCTCTCCCCATTGTTCTAAGGACTTCAATCTTCAAACCATGATCAATTTCTGTGCATCCTCTTTTAACTCCTTGATTGCCTCAAATTTTTGTGACTTATTCTTAAGTAGATAGATTCAAGATCTCCAAGACAAATCAGTTATGAAAGTGATAAATTACTTTGTTCCCTGTTGCAAGGTAATTGGCATGGACACAAAAATGTCAAGTAAACAATCTCTTAACTTCTTCACTTTCCATGCCTTGCCCTCCTCAAATTTTGATAGGATCCCAATGTCCTAACCATCTATTATTTTTGCATTGTAATAGTCATAGTTGTCTTTTGGCTCAGGCGCCTATTGTGTGTGTGTGGCCGACCCTTAAGCATTAGGGTTAAGGATTGTGATGAAACTCGGGTGACTGTGTTGTAAGGTTGACCCTTGAGAATCAGAGTTCAGGTTGTAATACCTATATATTGATATTGTAAGGAAGAGATAGGGATATATTTGGTTGTTGTAAATGAGCTCTGCTCAAAAGAAGGCTGCCCCCTAGAACAGGCCAACAATATTTGAATATAAGCAAGTTCGAATTTATTTCTTGAGTTCATTTAGCATTCCAATTCTTTGCATTTTGTTATTTCCATTTTCATTAATATTTTGCAAGCAAGTTCATATCAAGTGGTATCGGAGCTCTCTCCAAGGCCGTGTCTTCACAGTAGAATCAAGGTTTTAGTAAGACTGCAATTGTCCACCTTATGCTCTCACCTCGCCCATTGCAGATCTTGTTGAATAGAGAGTGGTAATAAAAGTGGAGGCACTATTCTTTCTTGTCCCAAATCAGCTGTTTCATTTCCAAGTACTTTTTTTAACATTTAGAAACCCTATACCAAAGGTTTTAAAATATTTAAGAAAGGTGTCATGTTTAGCTAAGCACATGAGATCAGTATGTAAAGTGAGGTGGGATTTGACCCATCATCAGAAGCTCCTAGACAGTGTTGTACATGGACTTGAGCTTCTAGATATCTTTCGGTATATCTGGAGACCCCATAGGTTGTTTTTGAAGCCTAGTCACAAAAAGCCTTTAGCCACCTGTTATTTGTGGTGCACTAGTAAGCGAATGGCCCCAAGAAGTTACTCACATTGTACCTTGGAGATGGGATGGAGGACTAGGGGAACAGTAATCCTCCGTAGTTATTGCTATGAAACATTGGGACAACAGTATTTACGAACAAGATCAATATATCTGCAAGCCCACAAGCTAGACATGCCTTGTAACAACCGTCCCTACAATAACCCTAACTGTGATCAACCCACCACCAACGGAATTTTTTGAGACAGTTACAAAAGCAATTACAGAGAAAAAAAGATCAAATTTCTAGCCACTATTGATCCCATCAGGTAATCAGTCAAGTCAACGAGAAAATTATAAGTGGAAAAAAATATTTCTTATTTTCCACCCATCCCCAACTGATTTTCTCTTCATCCTGATCATTTTTGTGTAAAGTAAAAATAAATTTAAAAATAAAAATATCATGTTCTCTTATATGATGGTAGTGAACCTATCCAAAAAAATTGACCAATATACCACATCAGAACAATTCCATCAGACCACTCTTGTATAATGGACAAATATCCATATTGGACAGATTAGATCTCATACATGACTTGGAAAGCAAATTGACACATGTAAATGCCAAATACAATTCCATCCACTGTGGACATAGCTCTAGCTCAGGACCCCATGATCACAACAATCACCAACAATTTGGGGGACAACCCCAAACTCAACTAGATTTTCAAAATTTGCCAAAGACGACCCAACACGTTGGCTATACAAATCAGAGCAATTTTTTCTATCCATCACACTCCCACAAATTGGAAACTTTCCATAGCTTTATTCAACTTGGTGCATGAAACCAACAAGTAGTCTAATGGTTGGAAAAAACATACACTACACTCACATGGATGGAGCTCAGTAAACACCTGCTCATGCAATTTGGAACTCATGAACATGAGAACTTCATAGGTGCATTGACTAAACTAAGGAAAACTCACTTTGTGCATCATTACCAAAGCGAGATTGAAAAATTGGTCAGTCGGACAACAGGGTTGGGCAAGTGCTTTTTCAAAAGATGCTTTATAAATGGATTGAAGGAAGATGTTGTAATGAAATTACTTCGATAGATATGCATAATGAGAGCATAAGAACACCGAATGATGGAAATAAGCACATCTGGAGTTGGGTCAAACAGGCTATGACAAGGCTCAGTGTGCTTCATCTCTAAAATAGAGCCCTATATCCTTATTGGACACTAATGTCATATCTAGACACTAGTGTGTGGCGCTCCTGTCCTACTTACCGCTAATGTTTGGCATTGTTCTACGCTTCTGCTTTGATATGGGTTGTTTCATATCTATCTTCAACTACTTCCTACGCTCTCACTTCTTCCAAAATCCTCATGCATGCACCTATAATGATCAAAACTCTAGTTTCATGCACTAAAACTCAAATAGACATTAGATAACAAAAAGTGGTGTATGGTGGAGTTGGACTGCCCTTGGTGACCAACCCCCTTGTTGATTATAACCAAGCGCTACACTACATTGGCCAAATGAGGGGCACAAACTTCATGCAGTTCTCCTAGTGCTCGTGTAAGAGTGAATACAAATCTAGAGTGCCTCCTCCTATGTTTGCCCTTGTGCCTCAGTAATAATAACAGGCATTGCTAGGTATAGTTCAGAATGAGTGCTGAATAGAGTGTTAAAATAGAATGTCAAAATACTCATAGATAGATATTGCTAGAGTAAAACCCTTTAAGTTCTCTTTCATGTGTAGGTGCTCGATAGTGTTTTATTTGACTTTGAGATGCTCTTGACTTGGCAGGGTTTGCTTTAACCTGATTTAGAGTGCTTCATACTTGTATGGAGGATACTCCTAATGTCTGCTCTTGATTTAAGAAATATTAGGGCAGCTTTGCATAAGACTTGATAAGTATTTGCTAGAGGATCTCTTGAGAATGCCAGGTGAGTAAATGAGTGTCTAACTTGCTTTTATATTGCTCTATAGGATATGATTTCACATTAAGACTAATTAGGAGGAAATAAGATAAAGATAAGAGAAACTTACTGTTGCCCCTTGAAGGACAAACCCGTCAGAAAGTGTCAAAATTGTCTAACAGTTATGTCTAGATCTAGACGATGGTGTCCTAGGAAGAAGGATGTAACAAGGAGGACCTGGAGAAGTCTGACAGGAGATGTAAGATGTTTATAAACATTGAGATCAGTCTTGTAAGTATATTAGCAGCAAAGTGAGAGGATAGGAAATATTTGCAAGCCTTAGGAAGCAGTAAGATAGTGCATTTAATCCCTTTTTGTGCACGCAAGTTGTAATTAAAGATATGAGCCAAATCAATATTATCAAGCACATAATTACTAAATTTAGGTGTCTACAGTTTCAACTGTGACAAGTATAGACGAGGATATTCATAAAACCGCATTTCAAACACAAGAGGGCCACTATGAGTTTCTGGTGATGCCTTTTGGCCTCACTAATGCACCACCTACATTTCAGAGCTTGATGAATTATATCTTTCAGCCTTTTCTGCAAAAGTTTGTATTGGTATTTTTTTATGACATATTGATATATAGCAAGACATGGGAAGAACACTTGTTGCATGTGGATCAAGTGTTAATGGCTCTGGAACATCATCAAATTTATGCCAAGACTTGGGTCACATTGTCTCCCACGAAGGTGTAAAAGTAGACCTCCACAAGATCAAGGCCATGGTGGAATGGAAAGTTCCAAAAATGATCAAGAACCTTCAGGACTTCCTAGGTTGATAGGTTAGTGTTGTCATTTTGTCAAGAATTATGGCACTATAGTTGCACCACTCAAAACATTATTGAAGAAGTATTCTTTCCAATGGAATGAAACAACTACCAAGGCATTTGAATCACTGAAGGAGGCCATGTGCACCACCCCCCCCAAATTTTCGAAGACCACCATCATGGAATGTGATGCATCAAGGAATGGAATGGGTGCAGCACTCATACAAGAAGGATGACTCATCACTTTTGACACTTGCCAACTCATAGGGATAATTTCACTAAAGCTCGTCTCTAAGAAGGAAACAATGGCTCTTCATGTGATCAAACAATGGGGACCACATTTGATAGGTTGGCACTTTAAGGTAAAAACAAATCATGATAGGAGGCCATGTGCACCACCCCAATACTGGCTACCCCAGATTTTTCGAAGACCTTCATCGTGGAATGTGATGCATCGGGGAATGGAATGGGTGCAACACTCATGCAACGACTCATCACTTTTGACACTTGCCAACTCACAAGGATAATTTCACTAAAGCCCATCTCTAAGAAGGAAATAATGGCTCTTCATGTCGTCAAACAATGGATACCACATTTGATAGGTTGGCACTTTAAAGTAAAAACAAATCATGATAGCCTCAACTACTTTTTGGAACAAAGGTCATCGGACAAACAACAAAAATGGGTAACAAAAACGTTAGGATATGACTTTGAAATCATCTACAAGAAAGGGAAAGAAAATGTAGTGGCGGACGTACTCTCCAAGAGGGAAGAATCCACAAAGACACTATTATATGCAATGTCCATATTACAAGTTGATTGGGTGGACGAGGCAAGGTCGAGAGAGGGAAAAGGGCACAAGAACATAAGTTCCAATTCAAATTTGTATGGAAAGGGAATGCCTTATGGTACAAGATAGGTTGTACCTTTGCAAGAATTTTGCTTTAAATAATGGATGATATTCAGCGAATGTGGCAACATGACCTCAAACCCTAGGCGACCTAGGTGAAATTCAGATTTTTGTATTTCTCAAACACAAATCTTCATAAATATATCAACAAATTGAAACCCTTGATGAAATAATGCAGAATTTCTGGAAATATGTGCTTCAACATCAAAGTACAGAATTCTGGAATTAATTATTGGCCACAAACAGCTGAAACTTCAAAAATTCATATCTTCTGAAATACTTGGAGTTACAATGCAAACGATAGCTCAAAATGACCACAAAAATGGCAGCTATCAAACAAAATTGAATTCAGATTTTTCCAACCACAGAAAACCACCAAAATGTTGTCCTAAAATCCCCAAAGGGGTCACCCAAGCTGGAAATGGGTATGACAGCCCCAAAAAGTGTGCCCTAGCTAGAAATTGTGCCCTAGCACGGATGGAAACACTTGTTGTTTGAAATTTTGAATATGAAGCTCACTTGTGACTCCCGAATGAAGCCACCGAAGCAACAAATGAGGGTTTTCGTCCCAAGTGTTGTGACTATTGAGGGGTTTCGTCCTCAATAGAATCCAATGAGGGGTTTTGTCCTCAAAGGCTGAAAATGTGAGCTCAATGCTCCAATTTTCAAAAGAGAAATATCAAGATTCATCAAAAACCCTTACAATGAGCCCCCACATTTACCTTTATAGCCTTTTGTCTTTCTTTCCCTTGTGGAGCGCTCCATGTGGGATAATAGAAATACTTTATTTCTATTTTTACATTCACTTTTCCCACTTAAGGTGGGACGATCCCCCCTTTATTACATTTTTTTCTATTTTGAAGTTGGCACTTTGCACTTTAGCCACCAACCTACTATTTCTATTACTATAATTGGCAATTTACCTTTTTACAAAAATATTACAAAGCTGAAAATAGCAAATTACAATTATAACATGAATGTACTTCCTAATTTTCTCCCTTAAAGCCCGCGGGAAGTAGAAATGGGCCCAAAGTTTTCAAATCGAACTAGCTTGGAAAAGGAGGCATTACACGTGGACGAGGCTCACAAAATCTGCACATTTTTGTGCCTTATCAAGCACTGTAGCATCTACTTTTATCAATACGGTTCAGAAGTTACATGGTACCCCAAGATCCCAATAAGTGATCATGATCATAGTTAGAAGACTTGGTGAGTACTCGCCAAAGAAAACTACAAACGAGTACTCACCGAGTTTTGTCGAGTTTTGGTGAGTAAATTCATATTAATTGGTAGTGATATTTTACAAGTAATAAAATTGCCCCTATTACAATACAATTGGTGAGATCCATTGAGTTATGTTGAAATTTCTTGTATGCAATAGTAAAAGCAAGTCTGTTGGAGTCATCAAAATCGTTCATACAAAAAACAAAAGCTCGTAATTTAGAAACTACCTCCCTGATACTATAACAATGTGGGTAAAAGTTATCAGCCGACTGTTGTATTCGCATGATGATGCGATTTTGTATTGTATTTGTATTCAAAACTAATAGAAAACACTTCTCCAACATTTTATGGACTCATTTGATACATTTTGTAGCTATATTTTGCTTAAAATTTATGTTTTTAAAGAAATTTGTGTATTTTTTAAGTTGCCGAGTATTCCCAAGTATTCGCCAAGTCTTGCCAAGTTTTTGCCGAGTCAAATTTTTTTGGGTCTGCAAGTATTTGTCGAGTACGAGTATGCAAACTATAATTCATGATCCAATCTTCACCGGTAATTTTAAAACTGGTATATTTTCATGTCTTGGTACTCAATTGGCACATAGTTCATCATATCATCCTCAATTAGATGGGCAAACAGAGGTGGTCAACAAATGCCTTGAAGGATATCTTCGTTGCTTTGCTTCAAATAAGCGGGAAGGGTGGGTTCAATGATTGCACCTAGCATAATGGTGGTATAGCACTTCCTTCCACAAATCATCCAAAATGTCTCCATTTTTGGCATTATATAGGTACCAACCACATTCCATCACCTCTCCCTTGAGAGTACAACCAAAGGATTGAGCCATGGAAGATCACATCCAAAGACCAACATGAGGTATTATCCGGTCTTGGGGATAACTTGGCCATAGCATAAAAACGCATGAAGCAACAAGTGATCAGCATAGGAGTGAACTAAAAGTTTTGATGGTGGTGATTAGGTCTTTGTGAGGCTTCAACTCTACAAGCACACATTCTTGAAACAACAAAAGAAGGATAACAAGCTCACTCCTAGGTATTATGGTCCTTATCAAGTCTTACAAAGAATAAGAAGTGTAGCATACAAGCTAGAGCTACCTCAATCTAAATGGATATATCCAATATTTCATGTCTCCTACTTGAGCTAGATCAAGAAGGCAGCCATTTGGAACTTGAGGAGATCCTTAAATGAACTAAGAAGTTGTGAACCGGGATGATTCGGGAGTATTTTATCAAATGGAAAAAGCTGCCAAGCAATGCTGCAACATGGGAGGGCGAAGATTTTATGCAGAGGCATCCAGAGCTAAGCAACATTGCAGACAATGTTGGTGTAAGGGGGAGGGGCATGCTACGCCCTTAACCTTTAACATGTATTGGGTTATATATGGCAGACTTGTGGCTAACATAATCTCTTTTCGTATTATATATTCATTTCTAATGCTTCATATTGATAGTAGGGTCATCTTAGATGGTTTGCATAGCATAAGTAAGGTATATATAGGAAGTAGTAGAGGGCACTTGATCATCATACTAAACATTTAAGTCGTACTATAAAGTTGTGGAGGTTGCCGCCCGAAGTGGCTAAGTCATTTATACTTGAATCTTTTGATAATACCTTTATCATTTGGTGTAATATTGTTGTTATTCTTCTGATCTCTCTAACTAATTGTATTACATGTACTCCCATCTGCAACCATGACTTGTAACTATAGTGCTGAATAAAAAAGCAGGTAAAGCGTGATTATCATTTGACGAAATTGTGAGCACTTCGCGAGTCAATCAATACAGTCAACTTCTATTTTTTAAGAAAGACACTACCTTGAGAGTTTGTGTGGTGCTAACACTTGAAAGCACATGGCAAGAAATGTTTGGGAATCTCTTGGCTCAAGCTCTGCAACAACTCCTAATTTTTCTTTATTCTCTACTTCTTCATTGACGCCCTCAATGTAGAACAACTTCTTTCAGCAGATTTGTGTCCTCAACTGTATTTGCTGTCATGGTTAAAACATAACTCTTTTTTTGCCTTTTCTTCAATTTTTTGATGCATTAATCTAGTAGGCTACAGGAATGACAGTGGAGAGGAGCTATTATCTCTGATGCTAGTGAATGTGTGTCCCTTGGTGTTGACCATTTCTGTTTCCACTGCCTTGCGTGCAAAGACAATGGACTTCGATACCAAACTTGGATTAAACATGCAAACATCAAGTTGGATTCTATCCTTGAGCCACCCTAGAAACAAGTGATTCAGGTTTTCCTCTGTGACGTTCTCCACGCGCATTGACAGGTTTTGGAATTGCTGAATATAATCCTTGACATGTCCTATTTGCTGCAATTTTGCTAATTGGCTGAAGTAGTTCTTCATCAGACTATTGTGGTAGTACATCCGTATTGTATCAATAAATATTGACCAGGTAACAGTAAGGCCCTTCTTTTGAGCACACAAACATCGATACCAAATGATAACTCCAATTCCAAATATAGGGATGCCAATACCACCTTCTGTGCACACAGAGTCTGATGTATATCAATCTGATGTATATCAAAGACCTTATCTATTTGATTGATCCAGGCAATTCGATCCTTCAAATCAAAGCATGTCCACTTTTGGTAGTAGGCCAAACACCCGAATTGAGGCAAGGCATGGGATGCAGATGTGCCGTATTTGGATTTGGGTTTTTCTAGCTAGGACACCCCATATGACCATGCTAGGAATTGTTGGGGTGTGGCTGAGTTTGCAGATTAGCCAAGATATTTGTAAATTGCGCACTGAATTATCCTTTCTTATGTCCAATTTGTCGTTGCCCACATCCAATTTGTCATTGACCGCACCCAAATCTTTTTTTCACCATGCTTTGCACATGTGTCGAGAGTTGGGTTAAAACCCCTACATCAGAAGTTTTTGACTCCATCTCTTCCTTGTTAGGTGTTCCTCGTGGAGCGACTAGCCCTTTGCCTTAGCCTCTAGGCATGCAACAACTTGACTGTGCAAAATATGATTTCACCTTTGACTAGATGATTTCAAGTGATGTTGGCCTTCTAGCCAAAAAACAAAAAGCATAGACTCCAACAAATTTTGTGCAAGATTTTCCAAAAATGTAAAGAAATAAAAAAATCCGAAAATTGCAGTGTCTGTGGAGCAATTTGTAAAAACCCTAAAACAGCAATAATGCTTGTAAAACAATCACAGAAAGCTGAAATTTGAAATGTGGTTTCTTTGCATAATTCTCCAAATTCAGTAAAAAAATGTATTAATATTCACAATGCTTTGCAAGATATAGAAAAATATTTAAAATTAGGGTTTTGACCCAAACTTTAGCCTAAATCAAAGCTTTGACACTTATAATGAAATTACTTGGATGGATAAGAAGAAGAATACCAAAAGAACACCAAATGATGGAAATAATGGAAAAATATTAGAAATATATGACTAAGCCGATTTGATGGGGCGACTTCCACAACCTTACAATAAGAACAGAATACGCAATATGATGTTCAAGTACCAACCACTAGCTCCTATATATGCCCTACTTAAGCTATGGTTACTCTATAGGTCGACCCTATTAGTAATATGAAAACATAGAAAAATGTGATATGACAGGGTAGGAGATTATGTTAGCCACAAGTCAGCCATACATATCCCAATACATGTTATAGGTTGAGGGCGTAACAAATGTCAAGGCGGAGGTAAAAATGTTCAAGCCTGCTACCTTGATGAAAGCAATTGGCTTAGCTAAATTAGCCAAAAACAAACATAATACCCAACATCATCCATATAAACTATCATGAGTCAAGAATCCACAACCGACTAATCGACACGCAATCAAGACACTATACCACCAACTATCAAGCGCATGACTCATGAGGAAATGGTTGCTCACAAAGCCAAAGCTATGTTGCCAAGAAATGGAAACGGGTACGAGTATGGGTATGGGTTCGAAACGCGGAAACGCCGATTTTCAAAAAACCTTGGGTACGAAACGTTACGGGAAACGTCAGACAATATATTATAAAAATTAAAAATATAAATATATATATTTATATATATGCATAGTACTCATTTTCAAAATTTTAGTCCATGGACCATAAGAGATAAAGCACTCAAAATATTTTGTATTCATTGAAGTTCTAAAGATTCATCATTCAACATGGTTACAATTTCAATGTTTCATATATACATGATTATAATCTAGATTCTAGAATATATCATCTAGATTTTCTTCATAATCATCTGTCATGCATCCATGTTTCAAAAATTATTGTTGTAACCCGCTTCATTGTATTCATTTGATTGAGGATTCCAATCGAAAATTCTATTCTAAGGAGCAGTAATACACTGAGTCAAAACCTGCTTTCTAGCCTAGTATTTCTTGGTTTCTGTTAGATTCTTCCTACTTTCTTTGGATTACTATTCTGACCCAAACTATCTTTAGGCTTGTTTAATGTGCCTCCTTGTTAGTATAGTTTTAATGTTATAAGACTTTACAACTGAGCACACTGTAACTTAAACCTGGGTTTGGAAAATTCTCTGAGTAGAAATACTTTTTTTTAAGTTTTGAAGCTTTAAAAACTGAAAATTCGGCAGAAACGCGTCCAAACGTTTCTTGAACGTTTCCTCAGCGTTTCGAACCATGTTTCCGTACCAGAAACGTTTCAGGCCTGAAACGTCAGTGGTCCCAAGTGTTTCTCGGTAACAGCGAGCCAAAGGGATTTGCTACAGTCATGATGAAAAATAAGGTCTAGGCAATAAATGTGTTGAGCAACGTGAAACTATTTATGTTGAGGTGCCTTTTGAATATAATATATTTTCCAACTCGAGACCATAGCTCATAAGATAAGCATCCCAATCACAAGTAGTCCGAGAGAAGATTTTGCCCCACAATTTCAAGTACATGCCCTAGCTGGGATCACAACCCCCCAAATAAATGGAAGTATTGAGACTTCAAAGGGCATGCCTAACCGTTCTCATTGATACGGAAGCACTCATAACTTCATTGACCCGATGTGGCCAAACAAGCATCTTATTCTATGTACCTATGTAACAACTTTGAGGTGATGGTAGCTTACGGATGAACATTGGCTTGTAAGTGAAAATGTCTAGAATGTTCAGATTCAATGGGTGATTACAAGCTCAAATCACATATGTTTGCACATTAACTAGGTGGGTGCAACATCGTCTTGGGTGCCTAGTGCCTTCGATTCTAAGAGTTAGGACCCATCCTATGGTTTCCGTAAGTATGGATCCAATTTACAATTGCAAGAGAACACACCTTAACAAGAATGAAAGCAAGACCTACTTAGGTGTGGTGGCTCAACTATGTGCGAGTTAACATCACAGAAACAGAACATCCGCAACACCCACATAATTGTAACTAATTCTTCACAAGAACTCACGGGATTTCAACGAACCTAAGGATTACCACCATAATGCTCACATGAACATGCCATACAACTAGCTTCTGTGGAGTCAACCACCCAACGTCTAGCCGTATTGTTACCCTTACATGCAACAAACCGAAATTGAAAAGATGGTCAAGGAATTGTTGGATGCGTGAAGTAATCATTCGGCCAAGTGTGAGTCCATATTGCTCTCAATACTTCTTCACAAGAACGATGGGTCATGGCCACTGTAACATCCCGCTAATTAATCCTTTTTATTTGACATTTAATTATTCAAATAATTATGAATAATGGGAAAATGAACATTTATTCGAATAATTAAGTATTATATTTGGATGACGATAATTAGTCATCTAAGTACTTAATTAAAGATTAAGTACTTAGATAACTAAATACCGCCTTTATTATTATTAAATGCAGTTTGATTTTAATGTGGTACTATGTAAGTCTTGTTCAGATTTTTGTGTTGGGCGTCAAGTCAATTAGGACGGCACCGTCCTTAATCAATATGGTCACCGCACAACGTTGATGTTGTGTTGGCGCCCATATGGACTAAGGGTGATGTCGCTCCTAAGTCAACTTGCGCGTTGCGTTTCGTTTTAAAGGCATGGAAGGTTTGTGTCACGCTGTGGTATTGGTATTGTTGTTGCATAAGTTGTTATTGAGTTAGCATTATAATAAGGCAAAAGGTTTTGAGTTAGCATTATAATAAGGAAAAAGGTTTTAAGGCCATGGTTGAATTACTTTGTAACAGCAAAGTGTATGTTATTATTTTAAATAATATAATGATGGGGGCCATATGGCCACACCCATCGAGTGGATAAACATTAGTTGATTGATGGTTATTTGACTTCAAATTAAAAGTGGTGTTGAACACCATATTGGCATGGATAAGCTTAAGGTTTTATTTTGTATGGGATTCAATTTAAAACAAATGGTAATGAATACCATATGGGCTTGGATAAGATTTTAATTATTACTAAATCCACTTTAGTGGATAGCCATGCGGATGTCTTATGGTGATCATTAAAATGAATATTCAAATTTTGAAAAAGGGTATCCCCTCCCCATGATGGCATGGGCCTCCATTGCCACCCACTTGGTAGGTGGTTGGTGGAAGTAAATGCGAAGCTCAGTTTTGGGGATGCGTGGAGGAAAAGGAGGGGGAAAAGTTGGAGATTGGAGTTGTTGCATTCATTCGACTTCAGTTTGAGCTCCAGTCATGGAGACACTACCAAAAATTTTGATGCATGGGTAAAAATCAATTTTTATGAATAACCTCTTTTTATTATGAGGAATGCAATGTTGTGGAGGTGTTGGTTGTATTGGAGAGCTAGAATTTTTGGCACTCAGGCCAAAATGATAGGGTTCAGTGAGCAGCTAGAAGCAAAATAAAACAAAGGCACAAATCATTTTAGGCAAGGGGTTGCCCTCCTTGTTTCTCCAGTTTTTTATTTTTAAAGGGATTGTTTTCTTTTTGTCTAGTTTCATTTCATGAATGAGTTATGAAAAATACACTTTGAATCTAGTTCTGATCTTTGGGTTCTTTCAACAAAATCGTTTAGCTAATATTGGTGTTGGAAAATAGTTGAGAAATTTCGTTTTGCTCTGGTTAAATGAGTTAGTTGGGTATTCTTCGCTTGACACAGACCTGCCTTGCTTCTTCCTACAAGCAAATTGATTTATTATCTGATTTTTAAAGTTTATGGCAAAATCGTTTCGCTGTGGGGTTGCATAATTTAACCTGTGAAGTTTTGTGGGTTTTCAAACTTGTATACTTGCTAGAAATTTGTATGGCTGTTGGGTTTGGAATATAACTTGGAAAATTCTTGTGGGTTTTTGTATTTAAGTTCATTCCATAAAAAAAAAAGTATGGTTGTACGTGGTGTTTAAACTGTAGAGAATGTTTTGCCGTAGTGGGGGGGGTTGCATAAAGAGTTGAATAAATACGTTGGAAGAATATTAAACTTGTTTTCTTTCAGTAAAATAGTATGGTTGTTTGCTTGGTTGCAAACTATGTAGAATGCTTTGTTGAGACGTGGGTAATAAAATAAATGAATAAATTTGTTTGGAGGAATTCTGAACTTGTTCTCTTTAAATAAAATAGCATGGCTATATTCTTGTATGTGATATGTAGGGAATGATGAATCTGTGATTTGGGTTTCGTTGAAGTTTGGGGTGAAGAGTGGGATTATAGTATTTTAAATCTGAGCATGTGGTTATGCAATTATTAAGTTATTGGTCCATAATGCTTGGAAAGAAAATTGGTTGAAATGTTTGTTTTCATGTTGTGATATGGAATGAAATGGGTACTAACCTGTGGCAAGAAAAGGAAGAAATTAATTTTGCAGTCTTTGTTTAAGTTATAGATTCAAGAAACCCTCTACAGGGACTTTTGGAAATGTTAATAAATAAAGGTAAATGAATGTTGATGGTTCAACTGGGTAAGTTTATTTCTTGTTAATTTTAAGTTTGACCCGAGATCCTCATGACTCGGGAGGGTTGGATCACTTCGACATTTTTATGGATTAAATGCGATAATGTATGATGCAAAATAGTTGTATTTTTAATTGATTGTTAGTTAATTGGTTTGATTCTTGTGCATGCAAAGATAGTGGTTCCAACAAAGATCGGGATCCCGCATCCTCCGTCAATCGCATGGTTTGCGATTGAAGAAGCAGAGGTATGTATGCGAAGTGTTCCTTCGGGAACGCTTCACATATATATCCCATGCCTCTTCCATTGCCAACTATGGGACTTGGAGGGTTCTAGCTCCCTATCTTTTATGGAAGCATTACCTTGCAGTTATAGTAAAGATTAAGATGTGATGACTAATCTACTTTATTTGTCAAAAACATAGTTAAGCAAGTAGATTAACTTCTTGCCAATTCTTTGAACTGACACCCCCAAACAAAACAAATAGTGTCACAGGTTATGTGATGATGCATGGACATTTTATCACCGATTTGTGAAGAACGATGTTAGGCTTGATGATTTATATTACGGATCTTTGATCCTTGATCCAATTGTACTTGTAATTATGGTTATATAAACTTAGCTTGGACAAGTTGTCCTTTGTACTAGTTCATTTATGGACAAGATTGTAATATATAAATAAGTTGGTTGATTTTTGTATGTCTAATTACTTTGTCGTGTTATGGTTATTAGAACTATATGGTATATTTGATGAAGTTAAGGTTTCCTTATTTATCTGTCTTATGCTTATAATGGGTATGGTTACAATCTAGGAAGCATGGATACGCCCAAGACCCCCTCGTATCCCCTTTGATACGTATCGGATACGGATACGTGCCTGATACGTACGGATACATCGAGTACGTCATGGATATGTACAGACGTATCCGTGACATATCCTGACGTATCCCGTACGTATCAGGCACGTATCCTGCAGTAAATATGTCTTTTTTAAGTTTTATTTCATTTTTTTAAGTTTTATTTCATTTTTAAGTAAATACGTATCCTGCAGTAAATATGAAATGTAAAATCTTAAGTATATTGTATGTTTTGAAAATTTGAACATGGATCCTAATATAGTTTTCAAATTTCAAGTTTTGTCCGTATTCATGTTGACATGATATTCGTATATCATATGTATGGCAGCCACATGATCAATAAAAATGCAAAGTCTTAAGTAACTGTATATTGAATGCTTTGAACATTGATTCAAGTTTTGTATTACTATTTCAGTTTTTTATGGACTAAAAATGAAAATGAGTAGATGTACATAAAAATATATATATAGATATATATATATATATATATATAATATATATGTACGGACATATCCAAGACGTATCGTATCCAAGGGTTTTTTAAAATTGACGTATCCGCGTATCGTATCCGTATCCAAACCGATACTCGTATCCGTATCCTGGCAACATAGGTTACAATGGAATAATTACACCCCATAACTATTTGACTCTCCCTTACATTAAAAAGGTTAATATGAGAAAAGGAAAAGAATGTTAAGTGAGTTATAAAACTGTATTTGGAGGAGTAAAGAGTAGGTTGATGGATATAACTTTAAAAAGATTAAAATCTGATTATGGGTATTATTTTGGTCCAATCTATAGAGTTGATCATTAATTAAATTATTTGACAACAATCTAGTCCAAGATCTAAGAGACTAAGTTCATTGTTAGTATTAACTTTAATGGGATAAAAATCTGCCTTGGTGACATATTGGATTAATCTAAAAGTATTATGCAACCAGTCCATAATTGATATTAATCTAGTCCACCTTGGTCATGAAGGAATATAAAATAAGTATGAGACTAGTAATATTAGAAACAAAGTAATCTATAGAGGAGGAAATAAACTCGTCTTGATAACTGATTTGATACCTATAAAGATTTAAAGGTTATTCAAAGGAACTTAACTCCCTTCGTTAAGAAAGAGAAATGACTCATAAGCTGAGATTATCTCTAGCTTGAAACATGACATGGGGAAAACAGTCTTAAATAGTATAGGTATAACTTTGATTAAGGGATATAGAATCATGATAAACTATGGTGTGACTACTTAAGACTAATAAGACCTATTGGAAATCTTGACTAAGGATTTAACACCCTCTTTCTTCTATTAAAATGATTAGAACGAATGAATAGGCAGCAAGGGGATAATCATTCGGAATCTTATCCTTCTATCAAGGTAATTACATGTGTAAATTATTATTCGTTAAGAAGTTGATTTAACCATAAAGGTGATGACCCTTGTTGGAACTGCATTATTAATGCACATTGTAGGCTACCTACAAGTAGCCCATCGGTTGCTTAATGTGGTAACATATTAAACAACATATTGGCCTCCCGTAGGTAACCCCATGGTGACATTGGAGTTCCATGAACTTATGAAGTTGAATAGGTTCACCTACATAAGTTTAATAAATCTAGATAACTATGATGAGACATTTGTGAGGTGATGGGAAGACAAGTTTAGATGTTATGTGCATGCATCTATACTAAGCGTACATAATACAACTAAAAACTTTGGCCAAAGTAATGTGCTTGTTGGGTACATTGTCTAATCACCGTGATTTCTCAATTCCGAAGTGTAGGATACAGGATGGAGTTTACTAAATGAACTCTAGGTAGACACTAGAGGATCTAGTCACAAGTTCTCACTACCGCAGTGTGGTAAAACCAAGCGAGGCTAAGTATGAACATTCAAACGAATGTTAAGGGTGATCGTGGAGATCAAGGATAACTAACCCTTATAATTGCACAAGGTTTATCACTATGTTATAGGATGGATTAAATTATTAAGACATGTTGCATAAACTAGCTTTAGCTAGTTACTTGATTTAAATATGCAAAGGAATGTCTGTTTCTTGATAATTTAATATGACTTGCTACATTAACTAGCTGTAGCTAGTTATCTGATTTATATATGCAGAGGAATGTCTAAATGTTATAAAAAAATCCTACTAATTTGGGTGTCAAATTAAGTTGTTACATTACTCCATCTTGTATCCTACACTTCTGGATTGAAGAATCACAGTGATTAGACAATATACCCAACAAACACATAACTTTGGCCAAAGTTTCTTAATTGTACTATGTACGCTTAGTATAGACGAGTGCACATAGCATCTAAACTTGTCTTCTCATCACCTCAACAACGTTTCGTCACAATTATCTAGATTCATTAAACATATGTAGGTGAACCTATTAAAACTCACTTATTTCCTATCGAGTTCAACTACGTAAATACAAGGAACTCTAATGCCCGCTATTGGTTACCTACGGGAGATCAATTTGTTGCTTAATATGTTACCATATTAAGCAACCGATGGGCTACTCGTAGGTAGCCTACGACGTGCATTGATTTTGCAGTTCTTGTAAGGGTCATAGCCTTCATGGTTTGATTCAACTATATTGCGAATTAAAGTTTTCACATTTAATTACTTTAGATAGGGAGATAAGATCACGTAGGGCTTATCCCTCGCTGTCCTAATCATACGTTCTAATCATTTTGATAGAAAGAGGGTGTTAAATCCTTAGTCAAGATTCTCAATAGGTTTTGTAGTCTTAAGTAGAAATACCTTAGTTTATCTTGATTCTATATCCCTTAAACAAAGTTATATCTAAACTTGTTTAGGACTATTTCACACATCTTGATTTAAGCTGAAGACAATCTTAGCTTAAAGTACACTTCTTTTGCATTACGAAGTATGATGAGTTCATGTATATAACCTTAAATCTTACAAGGTAGTAAACCAATCTTTACATGATAAGGTTATTATACTTCTTTTAGATTCCATCTTATCTAATACTTATTAGTCTCATCCTTCTTTGACCAACTTATTATCAATCACTGCATTATTGCATAATCTCCTTTAGTTTAATCCAAAGTGCTACTATGGCAGATTTTAATCCTTTCCAAGTTAGTACTAACAGTAAACTAGTTTTTAATCCTTGACTAGATTACTCTCAATATTTTCTTAATAATCAACACTATAGAATGAACCATCATATTACCCAAATCAGATTTTAATCTTTTTACAAGTTAAGACTATCTTCATGTATTTTGCCCTTCAAATTACAGCTTAACAACTCTCTTGATATTCTTTACCTTTAACCATATTAAACTCTTTACAACAAGGGAGAGCCAACTAGATATGAGGTATACCTTTATTAACATGAACCGTTCCTTTATTAGGCATAAGGTATGTAAATACATGATACCTTAACTTTATCAAATATACCGCTTAGACGCTCAAACCCATAATACGACATTGTATTTAGACAAATAGAAATCAACCAATATATTACAAGTCTTGTCCATAAATGGACTAGTAAGTATAAAGTACAACTTGCCCAAGGCAAGTTTATATAACCATAATTACAAGTACATCAGATCAAAATCCATAGTATAAATCATCAAGTCTAACGCCGATCTTCACAAGCTGGTGAAAGAATGTCCATTCATCGTCACTAAACCTACGATAACATTGTTTTGTTTTAGGGGTGTCAGTTCAAAGAACTGGCAAGAAGTTAATCTACTTGTTTAACTAGGTTTTTGACTAATGAGGTAGATTAATCATCACAACTCATTATAACTAATAATGCAAGGGTAATGCTTCCGCAATCAGATAGGGATCTAGAGTCATCCAGCAGTCCCATAGTTGGTGATAGATGAACCGTGAGGAATATATGTGAAGCGTTCCTGAAGGACCACTTCGTATATAATCCTCCCACTTCTTCAATCACACACCATGCGATTGACAGAGGATTCAGGATCTCGATCTGTGTCATATCCATTATTTTCGCACACTCACAAATCAATCTAATCAACGAATTTAAGTGAACTAACAATCAAGGAAAAATACATTTGTTTTGCATCATACATTATCGCAAAATAATTTTCATGCCATAAAAGTCATTCATATACTTTCTAATCCATAAAATTGACTAAGCATAGAATTCTGGAAAAAAATTGTCAAAGTTTCCCCTTGTATTTTCCACTTTTAAAATTTTCCAGAAAGTTTAACTAATTTAAATCAAATAATGAAATGAATGCAATAAAAGAAAAGGTATGGATCAAATGATCTAACCCTCCAAGTCACCTGAATCTTGGGATAAATAAAAATAAATAAAGACCAGAAATAAGCTTTACCCAACCAAACCATCATCTTGGGATAAATAAAAATAAATAAAGACCAGAAATAAGCTTACCCAACTGATCCATCAGCTTTTATTTTATTTCATTAACATTTTTCAAAATGTCCTTGCAAAAAGGATTAAGCATCTATACCATATGCAAGAAACGCAGATTCTATTTCTTTTCATGCAAGCATATAGTCTCCTTTACTATTTAATATCACAAAATGTTACACGGGGACGTGCAACCCCCATTCCCAAGTCGCCCCGGATCCGAGACGTCCGAGTGCTTGGGGACGAGGATGAAACGTCCCCCAATGCACCCCCAAATGCAAAAATGAAGGGGACGTCTCCTAACTTTAGGGAACGCACCCGGGACATCCCAAGTGCTTCGAGACTTTGGGGACTCCAACGGGGACGCCATGAAGTCCCGAGACGGCTAGGGGACGTCCCGAAGTCCCCAAAGTCCCCAAAGTCCCAAAAAAATAAAAAATATAAAAAACATAAAGGATTATGACTTTGAAAAGAGGAAAATGAAAACTAATCCTTTTCCCATGCAAACTTACCTTCCCAAGAAATGGATTTTTGTTGTCTTATATAAGTTCCAAAGAAGATATTCTAACGAGAGGTCATTATTATTTTACATTTTAAAGCCTTTCTTATACATAGCAATAGGATCAATAAATTCATATGCATATTTTAAAGGATTTCTTTAGTTTCAAAATTTTGTTGTGCAAGTCTTTCTGCTTCTTTTTGTATGATATTGAAGGCTTTACTACCGGTATATTAGGATGTTCTAGAGGCCAACTTTGTATTTAATTTTTAGTGTTTTTCAGTTACCTTAGCCAGTTTTGTCTATGGATGGCTATTCATGTAGTTTGCATGGCCTCCACTGTTCCAAAAATTTATTTTTAATTTGAGGATATAATCATGTAAGTGACATGATAAAGAGATGTTGGCATGTTACAGCCCTTTGGTAACATTATTGGCTATGGTGCTGAAATTATAACCTTTCATTTTTTTTTCCAAGGTTAGGGGACCCATTGTATATTTTTAATATTTATATATTATTTTAATAATCGTTTCCCAGCCGTCCTCGCCATCTCCAAAATATGGGAATTTTTGCCGTTCAGACGTCCCCCCATCCCGGAGTCTTAGGTAACTATGGTCATGGCAACTATGCGTGGATTCCAAGAATTACACAAACTAACAATTAAGAACAAATTCCCAATTCCGGTGATTAGTGAATTATTAGATGAATTGTATGGGGTCTTCTTCTTTTCTAAGTTAGATCGAGGTCCAACTACCATCATATTCGCTACGGGAAAATGAAATCCCTAATACAACTTTTCGAACCCATGACGACCACTACAATCTTTTGGTGATGCCTTTTGGTCTTATAAATACGATGTCAATAGTCCACAACCTAATAAATCAGATTTTTAACCTTTTCTTCACAAGTTCATCCGGTTTATGACAAGACGTGGGAAGAACGTCCTCTTGTTCACCTAAACACCCTACAACTCGTTATCAACAATCTATTGTTTTTGAGCGTTCCAAGTGCTCTTTTGGCACTACAAAGGTCAAATATCTTGATCACATAGTCTCGACCAAAGAGGTTAAAGTGGATCCCAAGAAAATTAAAGATATGAAAAATTGGCTCAAACACTGAAACCCTCGAAAGTCTTCGGGATATTTTAGGTCTTTCCGGCTATTACCCCAAATTTGGCAAGGACTATGGTAAGATTGCAGCTCCCTTGACCACCATGCTACACACAAAAAAAAATCACAAAATCTACTCCAAAAAGCACGCCTTTGACTTGCTCAAACAAGCCATGTGTACCAGCCCGGTCCTTGTGATGTCGGACTTGTTGAAACATCTTGTCATTGAAAGTGATGCTTCTCAAGCAAGAATTAGAGTCATATTGATGCAAGAAGGAAGACCTTTGGCATTTATTAGCAAGGGCTTGATAGGAAAGAATCTAGCCAAATCCACTTATGAAAAGGAAATGCTAGCCATTCTCCATGCAGTAACTCATTTGCAGCCATATATGTTGGGTCAACATTTTTGCATCGCAACCTAAAGTATTTCTGGCACATCATGTATCGTCACCAAAACAACAAAAGTGGTGACTAAACTCTTGGGATATGACTATGAAATTCTATACAAGAAAGGAAAAGAAAATGTGGTGGAAAATGCCTTATCACGTAAATTTGAAGAACATGGGACCTTGTGTGCCTTTATCCTTACCAACATCTGATTGGTTACAAGAGGTCCAACAAAAATGGAAACAAGATGCACCGGTTCAACAACCAACAGCTAAACATGGATATTTTTGGGATGGCAGTTTTTTGTGCTATCAAGGACTACCGATGCTCTCTACAAAGTCAAAACTTCGAGAGAAACTACTGCAGGAATTACATGCATCACCTTTTGCGGGGCATTATGGTTTTGAAGACCTATGTGCGGTTCAAAAGAAACTTCTTCTATAATGGCATGAAACACGATATCAAACACTTTGTGGTGGAATGTGATACCTATCAGCGTAAAAAAGAGACTATCCAAATTTTGGGCACTCTACAACAACTACTAATTCGCATTGTAATATGGACAAATGTCTCCATGGACTTGATTGAGGGGTTGCCCAAGTCTAGTACAAAATCAGTGATCCTTGCCATGGTTGACCGCCTCTCCAAATATGTCCATTTCTGCTCATCGGCCCATTCTTTCAACGCTTCAATAGAGACAAATATTTACATTGATCAAATTTTCCACCTCCATGGTATGCCCTCCTCTATTGTCTCAGATCACAATCCCACTTTTACTAGCAACTTTTGGTATGAGTTGTTTAAAAACAAGGGACACAACTCAAAATGAGCTCAACATACCACCCTCAAACTGATGGACAAACAAAGATTGTCAATAAATGCTTGGAGACCTACTTGCGTTGTTTTGCCTCAAAACAACAAACTCGTTGGGCTAAGTGGCTCCCTCTTGCTAAATGGTGGTACAACACTCCTTACCAAACTTCCACAAAGATAACACCTGTGAAATTGGTTATGACCAACCGCCACCATCTCCCATATCCTACCTTCCAAGTAGTTCAAATGTGCTAAATCAACCCCATATCATTGGGAAACTCTACTACAAGCTCTAAAGAATACCTTGGTATAGACTCAAAGCGAGGATGAAACAACAAGCAAATCAACACCATTCAAAACACACCTTTTCCATCCAGGCCATGGTTGTTTTGTGACTCCAACCATACAATCAGACTTGAATCTCAAAGGCAGTCGAAAGTTCGCACCAAGATCTATGGACTGTACCAAGTGCTGCAACAAATTCACAACATGGCATATAAATTGAACCTAGCCCCATCTTCCGGGATTCATCATGTTTCATGTATCCTATTTGAAGGTCTTTCGGGAGTGAATTCATTTGCAGACGACTCTCCTAGAGTAGGATGAAGAGAGCTCGCCATCCTAGAACTTGCGGCTATCTTGTCTAGAGGAACAAGCACTCTTTGCAATTGTACTCTAACTGACGTTCTGGTCCAATGGCGGGGCATATGCAACAAGAGTATGCAACTTGGGACCTCCCCATCAACTTCAGCAGCAATTTCCACAATCAAGCCTTAAGGACAAATCTTTCGAAGGGGAAGGGCATGTTGGAACCCCGATGTCCTAACCATCTATTATTTTGCATTGTAATAGTCATACTTGTCTTTTGGCTCAAGCGATTATTGTGTGAGGTCAACCCTTGAGCATTTGGGTTGGGATTTGTAATGAATCTCGTGTGCCTATGTGTTGTAAGGCCAACCTTTGCGCATAAGGGGTTAGGGTTATAATGCCTGTATATTGATATTGCAAGGAAGAGATATGGACATATTTGGTTGTAAACGAGCTCTGCTCAAAAGGAGGTTGCCCCCTCAAAGAGGCCTGCAATATTTGAATACAACTTGAAGCTGTTTCTTGAGTTCATTTAGCATTCCAGTTCTTCGTATTCTGTTATTTCTGTTTTCATTAATATTTGGCAAGCAGATGCATATCAAATTTACACCAATGATGCTTCCCCATGATGCAAGCTTTGTAAAAACATCTGCATGGGGCTAATTTAGGAAGACCGTGCACCATATTCAATGTGAACATCAATTTGAGATGAAGATAGTTCAAAAGCCTCAAGCATTCATGCAATAATCGATCTTTAGGATTGCATGGGCCAATAGGACCTTTTCTACTAGAATATTTATCATCAACTTGTAAAGGCCCAACTCCCATTAGAATGCACCCACTACTTGACTTTTATTATCTTAGATGACACAATTTCACGTTTTGAACATGAAACCCATTTTCTTTTGCTCAATTTGGCTACCAAATGGTAAATTCTTCTTCAAATTGGCATATATAGTACTTCACCAACAAGCACATATTTTTGTTGGGAATTTGCATGGGAGCTTCAAAAATTTATTTCACTCGCAATGTTGTGTTATCTACAATGTTGACTAGATCCCCTTCAACTTCTTTGATGTTGCAGAAGCAATCCTCCTCACTAGTCATGCAACATGAGGCTCTAGAATCAGTGTGCCAATCTTTCTCATTTCCTCATTTTTCCCCTAGTACACAGCTACAAAGGGTTGATACTCCTTATTTGCAAAGTGACATGACTGCTTCTTCATGTCCACCTGCTTAATCTTGCAACTCTTTTTATGAGTCTAGGCTTGCCAGATAATACAAATTGACACCTTAAAATTGCTTCTTGAACTTCTTGCAGTTCTCCTTTGTTTCTTCATTCTTCTTGAGAGTATTTTTTTATTGGAAGAGTGCTTGCCTTTGTACCTTACAGCATAAGCACACAATCCCTATTATCATTGATCTTTAACATCTGCTCTTGTTGAAATACCATCCCATCCAGCTCATTGAACTGCAGAGCTTCCAATCAACTGTTAAGACTTGTAATTAAATTTCATACGGCTTTGGCAGACTCTTTGTTGTAGAAAAAAATAAAAATTATTTGAGATGGTTTCACCAAGAGCACCCAAGAGGATTTTAAAACCTTTAATTGTCTGCATGTGATCGTCCATATTGTCACTAAGCTTGAGAGTCAAGACTATAGAGTTGATTCTTAACACTAGAACTCTGGCATCACTCTTTGGTTCACACAATGAAGTGATTGCTTCCCATGCTACCAAGTGGGATTTGGAGCTTTTACATTTTAAACATTCTCAGTACGCTGCCAGTGACTGAAAAATTAGTTACAGCCAATGCAATTTTACTTTTTGCCTCATATTCATCTTGTGCCAATATATTTCAAAAAAATTAAACGAAAAAGTTTCAAAAATGGAAATTGAAATAAAAATGCACTTACAGATGAAAAACATGCTGATAGTGGATGATCTATGGACTGTTTGAGAAGGCAGCCCAGTCACATTGGCATAAGATGAATACAAGGCAAAAAATATATGTTATGTATATTATTTTGCCAATATCCTTGTACCATGTTTGAAAATTGGTGTGCTTATACCAATACCATACCCTTGCACCCATACCTATCTCCTGGTATTTATAAAACACACATAGTACACAGATCCTTATGGGTGGCTGACACTTGTCATTCATGCAACAACTAGGAAACCCAGACATAAGACATCTTAAATGATTAGATTCACAACATTATGCTGTGACCCCCTAATGACTCATCATTAAAACATAAATACAAATCACATTAAGCACGTCAAATAAACAGTGATTCCAGCCTTAATTAGTAAAAGCTCTTGTGGATTTAAATGTAATCGGTTTTTTTGGCTCATAGCTGCGACAAGGATGCTAACAAGATTCATCTTGTGATGATCAGAAGACGTAAGTGAGAAAACATTGACCAGGTGGAAGATACACTTTGAGAACTGGAATTTGCATGTTTAATGAATTGCAAATGACCTCTTTGTTCAATAATATACCTATACAATTCAGGATTCAATGGAGACTGGCTATTTCTCTCCCAATCTTCAATGTGCACAGCTTTAACCAAGGATCAAGATGTACGAATGGGTAGTTCGTTTATGTTTTATATGATCTTGCACATGGATGCTTTATTTCTTAAAGGTGGAAAGGGGCGTAGATATAGATCGGAAAATTATCATGTCAATGATTAAAATCACAATCAGGCCGGGAATGGTTAGTTGATCATTGCAAACCATCGCAGCCTAGATATGATTAATATAATGACTTGATTTGTATCAGATAAACCATTTTCATTATGGCAGCATACCATTCTCCAATGAACATTAATGATAGATCAATCTCTTCATTATACATTCTTGCATATGTGACATTATGCAAATATATCTATGATCAAATCAAGCAAATAATTGATAGACAAGCAATTGTTTGGCGGTGTCAAAAGATGCCTAAGGAAGAATAATTGAATATAATAATGTAGAATGAATGAACGAGATGGTTGATTAGGTGTAAGGCATTACCTTTATATATACACCTATCACACCAATCAACATATGAGATAGCAGTAGGTAAAAATTTAGTGAGGAAACCCCAATACATTATATTACACTTTCCAAGTACACACTACATTATGCAAGGTAAATATCACAAGTTATACTTAACCCATTGGAACACCACATAAGTTGGTGACTCAAAAGGACCCGTAAAAATGGGTGTTTTTTTCTAACATCCACCCTAAAACACAACTTGGAGCGTCAAAAGAAGGTGGCGTTAATAAGCCCATCCTTTTGAAAAAGAAGAGGATTTAACATCCCCCTTGATGACAGCTTCTGAAACAGATTAGCTCCAAACTGGTATGTGCTTCTTTGTCCTCAATACACTTAATGACTGAAGTAGCCCCTACAATGTGGGAACACCCTTAAAACTAGATACTATGAATGACTGAAGTAACACCCACAATCTAGAAGACTACCCTCCAATCTAGAAGACTGCCCCTCAATCCTCAACCAACTGGATAACTCGAGTCACTTCCTCAACATGGTGGACTCCTCATCAATCTTCAACGCTCAAAGATCAAGTATCTGTTGTGCTCCAAAGTAAAAAGTGGACATATCATCCATAAAATGATCAACTCCCATCTCAAAGTGAGATAAGAAAGAACCTGCTACAGAAAAATCTGGCAGTCTCGTCCCCCAAAGAGATGGGAATGTAATGTGAAGTATCTACCCAAATGTTGATAATCATAAAATGTTAAAGCCCCCTGTGAATTAGGACAAGTTCATCACTCCAAGCTTTCAACTGTGTACAAGCTCCAAAACTCACAGCCTCTAAAATCAAGTGCTAACATCACGAAGTAAGAACTAAAATCTAATCATCACAAAAGCTAGGTCTGATTATGCTTCTCAATAAGTGCCAAAAGCTGAAGCAAAATACTGAGAATATCAACAGGGCAAGCCACAAAATGCTTGGTCCAGGTTTATAAACCCTTAAAAATCATAGGCAAAGGTGCAATCCATTAAAAATCCAAAAACTCCCATATACGAGCCAAAGAATGTTTAATATAGCATCAACCAATTGCATCATTAGTATGCTCTCATAAAGAACTGAACTCCTCATGAAAATGCACTCCAATGAAAATGTGATAATATTCCAATTTTTGTCTCGAAATAAAAGATGAAATCAACATAATAGGTAATGATACATGTGCACTAGATCATCTCTCCATCAATGGTAGTAACAAACATATCATCTTATTTCACTCTTCTCTATCTTCAACTGTCAAATGAGTGTCAAACGATTTGAACGAGAGAGAGATTCCTCTATGAATTTGTATCCCCATACAATCCTCAACTTCTAGGATCTCATGATTCTCCTTGAAGTGGAAGCAGTGTGTCAAATCAAGAATTTTTCCATGGAGTCAACACCCAACTCTCTCTCCTTTGAGGTCTCAACTGATGCAATATCTTTAGTAACAACCTCAACATTCTCTGAAGGAATACCATGCCCCCTTAGTAAGGTCTTGGAAGACATAACTTTGTGGTACCCTCGTGTCTGCATTATTCATTTGAGTAAAAGTAACATTGTACTTTTCGTGCATTCCCAATTGGAATAGTGGTATAACTGCCAAACCAAGTAAACTGTTGGTCCTTTGTTTCCTTATCAAGTAAGTGGGATGCAACCACCTGAAATCTATTGTTGAGAACTTTCAAAAAAACTTATCAGGCCATAACTCAACTTCCTTGCCTTGTAGGGTTAATTGATAAAAATACAATGATCCATAGGGATCAAGAAGAGAAAATATCTTCATCATCCAACCAGAGAACAACTGATTTTAGTCAGTGAACATGGCTCAAAATGGGTATTTTTCCTATGGTGAAAAAACTTGACAGTTTTGAATGCTTTAGCAACTTATAATTAGTGTTTTGTACTATTGCAAAGTATGCTAATCAAAAAGTAATCAATCATGAACAACAAGAACAATAAGCTTAAAGAACACACACAACAATGGACACAAGAATTTTGACTCCAAGAATTTTGACCTAGAAAACCCGTGGTAGGCAGAACCCCGCAGTAAGTGGCAAGTGCACACCTTCCTAATTCTTCTTATGACCAAAGACAGCTATGTAGAGAGATTGTAGAAAAATTACAGCACTCACTTTGTTGCTTGGTCACTCAACTCCTATCTGCAACCTTTCTTCCTCCTCCAGCCAACCGAACACCAACTTTGTCACTCACACTCAAGTCCCTCATCTAGATTTGTGCCTCCTTATCATGCTCCAAAGACTGTTCTTCCATGTGCTAAAGGGCTACCAATTGTCTTAGAACTGAAGAGACACTTTCATTTTGTTGTTACTCTACCCATGTAGCTGATGTAGGTGAAATTGCTGCAGTGATCATGCAAACACCTCTTTTGGGAACCGGCAACAACTCCCATGGAAACCGACAGTTACAAAACCACCCCCTACAAGGGCCAATGGTTGCACCACCGCCCAAAACCAAGAGTTGCATAGAGCCTCCAATTCCCAGGAGTGGTTAGTTATTATTCGAAGGTATACTGTACACATCTATAATCATGTCATCCTCTAGCATAACATTAATGTTACCAACCATGCTAAATGAATTGTCTCATCATCTGCCTTGCCAAGAGATTGGAACATCCATAATCCATAATCCGTAATCCGTAATAAACTCACTCTTAGAAGAGCGTGTATGAAATGAAGAAGTTTGCAAAGAACATTACCCTTTTCATTACCACTTGGCTTGCCTTGGCGTTCTTTGAGATCCTTTTAATCTCCTTGAGATCCCACATCTTTCATGAGAAGTTCTCCACATGCCCTTTCTTGCCACAATATGTACATTCATTGATCTTCTTTCTCGTATTTGCGACCTTGCTTGCAATCACCTTCATGAGAACTACCTTTGTTCTAGTCTTCATCATTTTCATGGTTCACCTTGGAACTTTGAACTTTGTTTCCCTCTTCCCTTAGTTTCTTGAGCTTGTTGCTTGGAGCCAATAGCACCCATTATAAGGACCTTTTCTTGTTTCACAATCAACTAGGAGCATATGCTTGCGAGAAGACATGCTCTCTCCTTCCTCCCTCATCACAATTTTGAGATTAATGTGTGGATAGAAAACACATCGTATGGAGGCTTTAGGGTTTCCAGGATGATCTCAATAATCTCACGATTTTTCTTTTTGTACTAATTTCTGCACTATTGCGACTGAAACACAAGATCCTTCACATGAGACAAGTAGTCTTCAATCCTCTCAAATGAGAATGAATCAAGCTTGTTTAGGTCTCTCTATAAACTAAAAATCCTCGATGAATCAACTCGCTCTACCCGGTCTCTTGAGTCATCCCACGTCTCCTTTGGCCTGTTGACCCCTTGATGTGAAAATAAAGCTCAAGTGAAATATGGGTCATCATTAGTCCATTAGCTTTTTCCCTATTAAAGAATGCATCCTTCTCCCCAACTGAAGGGGTTCTTCCATCCCCATAACTATTTTCCAAAGGCCTCCCATCCTCAATGTGATCTCAATGGAAGATCCCACATGATAGTTGTGCCATGTTAGCACTACAACCCCTGGAATCGCCTCCATGTTCCAAGATATTAAGACCACTCAAGAAGCATTCAAAATCTAGAAATAATAATAATAGCACTGTGAAAAGCTTAGAAAGAGCTTTCCAACAATTTGAAAATGAGGCCAAACAAGGTCTGTATATAAAAGTTATGGTCGTTTTTAAGTTCAAGTACAATTCACCAAAAAACATGCAAATTTTGAATTGCATAAATACAATATATTAAAATTTAAAAATTGACAGACAATCACCTAGATGTGCTACTTATCAAACACAAAACTACCGATTGCAAATCAGCTTTACTGAGTGTAGAATGTATTGTTCTATTGATACTCGTCTTCCTATGGTTTGCTGAATAGAAATGGTTGAAAAATCCATAAATGCCAAATATTTGGCCTCTAATGACACTCAAACACCTGTCAGCCAACTCAAGCCAAATTTCAAGAAATTTTCTAATTTTTAAAATTTCCAAGTCATAATATGTATGGAACCAATCACAATGTGCCACATGGCACCTCTTATGCACTAGCTGCAAATGGATTGTCATTTTCCATTGTCCACAGCCAGACTACCAAGTAACATCCAAGAAAAGGTCTTGAGAAAGGCAGGGTGGGGGATCAACCCCAACATATTTTACCCAGGCACCTTAAAAGCCTGCATGCTAGGAGGTCAGCCAACACCTATGAGCACACAACTATATGGTGTGCTACAGTTTTAACCATTGTCACCCATGAATTTGAAACCAGCTCAGCCCCTAGTCACACCAATAGCCCTCGAGGCTCACGCGACCCCTGTTCCTCTCCGTTCAAGCTCCCTTTCTTGCGCTTAGCAGCAGTTGACGATATGCCCATGCACTAACACCTAAATATCGAGGACCCCCATTTTCAAGGGTAAAATGGAGGCTAAAATGAACAAATGTATAAGAATGGACCCTGCTAATTTTTCTTTAGGAATCCAAAAACATAATTGGGTCTGAAAATTACTGCACCAAAAATGGGCTTCCTTCATAAACCTCCTTACCCCAATACAAACAAAATCTTGTGACACGAAAGCTCTACAAACCCAAATTTCTCCGGCAGATTTCTCTTGACTCCAATTTCCACAAGATACACAAATCTGAAACCAGAATATGCTCACTGCTCGCCTGGAATGAAGGAAACACCTGGGGGCACGTTTATGGTACAAACCGTTGAGTTGAAACACACTTGAAACATCCCAGAAATGTCCGGGCATGTGCTGGAAACAGCACTGCCACTACCATGTCCTTTCTGGCACGCTTCCATCCATTTCCAGCTGTAGGTTTTCAACCAAAAAAACTTAAAAAGAACAATCAGAAATTTAAAAAAATCTAATACTAACTTTACCCCCTAAAAACTTAAACACAAAACAAAAGCATGTTGAATGTTTTGAACTTTAGTGAATACTATATTTTCACAAAAATTAATCTTTTATTATTTTATGGACTAAAAATGAGTACTGTGCATTATACACACACACACACACGCACGCACGCACGCACGCACGCACACACACACACACACACACACACACACATATATATATATATAATTTATTGTACACACATTTCCATGCTGTTTTGTTTCCAATAGTTTTTGGAAAATCAATGTTTCCACATTTTTCCATTTTCATTTTGAACTTAGCTGATCACGAATTTTGTTGGATTCTTCTTTTCAAATATTTTAGAGAAACATTTCCTCGCCTCTTCTCCACACACTCACAGCAGCTTAAGTAGAAGAATGCTTAGGGTTTTCACATTTCAAATTCTTAGCTCTAATACCATGTTAGATTATTTATCCTTGATACCATGTTAGATTATGCTAATATATTCACGATCGAATCAATAGTGAAATACTCTAAGAAAATAGAAGATAGAGAAAAAAATTGTTTGGTGGTGTCGAAAGATGTGTAAAAAGAATAATTAAAATAACAGAATAAAATGAATGAATGAAATGGTTGATTAGGTGGAAGGCAAGCCTTTATATCATAGTTACCATGTTCGAAAATTTCGGATAGTTCGAAAGGGGAAAAAGTTCAAAAGTTTGGAATTTTTCAAAAGGTTTGGTTTGGTTTAGAAAATTTACAAATATAAAATATATATATAAATAATAAATACTATACATATATGATGATATTTGAAAAGAAAAACCAATTACACATAATAATAAATAAATATATTATCTACGGAGTTTTTCCTTTACATGCTTAGGTATTAGTGTTTCTTATTTCATTTTTGTTTTGTGTTGAAGTTCTTTTAATTTAAACGCTTTAATTTTTTAATTGAAAAAGAAAAAATAATGTTCAACCGAACTTGTTTGGTAAGTTTGGTCAGACCAAAAGTACAGTTTGAACCGAATTTTCACTAAGTTCATAAGAACATGGTAACTATGCTTTATATAGGTACCTATCACACCAATCAAACATGTAACGTAAGGGTAGGCCGATCTTTAGTAGGACACTAACCCCAATACATTATATTAAACTTGCAAGGTACACGCTACACTATTCAAGATAAATATCACAAGTTGCACTTAACCCATTAGACCCATTAGACCATTGGATCCGTTGGAAGACCACATAGTCTAAGATACAAAGAGACCCGTACGGATGGTTCTTATATTCTAGGAGTATATGTTAGTAGGTATGTGTTCTCATATTAACCTAACCATGCTGAAACATATTAATATTTTGCCTATAAATTAAAAAGATATTTTTCAAAATAAAAATTTCTTATGGTGTATTTATAACTATATACTAATTCCCAACTATGTTTCTTGACTTGCAAAGATGTTAATAAACTACGCCTATATAGGTGAGGGAAGTTTACAGTTTATTAACCTACTATTCTCCTATGGACATTGTTTAAAATCTTTATCTTTACTAAGGTAATGAAAAGAGAGAAAGTGCTACTTGTTCACAGAAACAGACAATAAAAGTGTCCCCGGCGTGACAAATTTTTGGATTATGTTATCTTCTCAATTTAGAGAACTATCTTTTAATGTATATTGTGCAGGTAAGCTGACCATATCATACCAGTAAGTACAGACTATCTACTAAACCTCTGATATGGCTGACCTGGTTTGTGGAGCAAAACTTTCACATCCAGGGGTTACATCTCTATCTACTTTCTAAGTTTTTAATTTTTCATGGTAACTGTTATGTAAAAAACCACATGCAGAATCATGCAGTGAAAATGACACATTTTCTTTCGGCTATGGACAGACAGGTTTGTTTCCCTCTTTAGGGGCAGTTCTAAGGCAGTATAATTATATGGCAGACCTCAAAAAAACTATATGATTGGTCTACAACCCATATCCACATTTGTTTCTGCATGAATGCTCAAATCGTATCACCAATAATGATGATGGAATACCAGGACAATGATAATACATAATAAATACTATGTCATATTATATGTTACTATATTTTCTGCCTAATACCATATAATATTACAAACAATCAATAGTATTTAAATTTTTTTGTATTAATATTAACGTTACTATTGCTCATGTACTTCAACAAGCATCACAGTTTCACATCAATTGTGCATGAGAAAATGGACAAATGATTGTATAAAGTTACAGGTGTAAAATTTCCATTCACATAGAAAGGATAGTTCATACTGTTGAAAATTTGCAATGAAAAGTTTATCACTAAATGGTAATTCTACAAATGTTTTATATAATAGTACATTAAATATACATTTTTATAATATAACATAAATGAATTATAAAAATTATTAAACGTATTTTCATATTATAGTAAAGGAAACAGACAAGTGGATGAAATTACTGAAAACTAGGGAAGATAAATATACTGAGGTGTGTTGGAGTGTGTGTGTTCACACGGCTGGAAGTTCGGGCTATTTTCGAACGAGCTTTGTGTCAATTGTTTTCACACTCACTTAGGAAGTTAAGCTTGAATTAGGGAGATGAGTTGTTATATTAACAACTTATATTTGATTCTCACGTAGGTTTGATTGAGCATGATTTTAGGGATTTGAATTATTCCCCAATATTAACCTTTCCAACCTATTTTCTAGTTGAGGATAACTATGTTTTTTGCCTATATAATAGGCACTCCCTATTGTACTAAAAACAACACATATACAAAGAGACTCATGTGCATTGTTTATATGCTGTGCATGTGTATTTTTATGGCTGTGGTTCTATTTGTGCTGCTAGAGAGATCCTTGTGAGAGCACGATCACCACTCCTATAAGGTGTTAGATTCCTAAACATGATTAGATTTAGAAGTGTTGGGAATAATGTGTTAATTAGATACTACAAACAAGTATTTCCATTGGCATAAACCCGATAGATTCCAAAGGCATATAAATGGGGTAAAATGGCATGTGGCACTTATTTTCACCAGTTACCGTGCATGTGCATCGCAAATAAAACACTTGTGAGAAAATAAAATCCATCTTGAACTCCATTTTAACTTTCGAAATCTACAAGGTGCCTTTCGGTGTTTCGGTCGCAGTCCTGTCCCCCTTCGGCGTTCGGTCCTGCTTTCAGCGCTTCTCCCTTTTCTTCTTCCTGCATGTTTCTTCTTTCCTCTCTCCTCATCTCTTCTTCACTTCTTCTTTGTTGTAGGGTGGGGGCCCTAACCCCTCCGGTTCATAGCTCCGGTCAAAAGCGTTTAACAATTAAAAAAAAAACTTTCAAAATCTACAAGCTTCACTGAATATTGCAAAGGTCTATGCATATTTCTGCTACTTTTTGACTATTTCAGTACAAAGAAATTTGTTTAATAGATATGAGGAGATAAATAGATAAAATTAAACGTATTAATTAGATGCTACAAACAAGTATTTCCATTAGCATGAACCTGATGGATTCCAAAGACATATAAATGAGGTACAATGGCATGTGGCACTTAACTTTCACCAGTTACTGTGCATGTGCATCACAAATAAAACACTTTTGACAAAATACAATGTCTTGAACTCCATTTTAACTTTCAATATTTACAAGCTTCAACTTAAACTGAAAATTGCAAAGGTCTATGCATATTTCTGAGACTTTTAGATTATGTCAGAACAAAGAAATTTGTTTAACAGATATGAGGAGATAAATAGATAAAATTGAATGTGTTAATTAGATACTGCAAACAAGTATTTCCATTAGCATGAACCTGATAGATTCCAAAGGCATATAAATGGGGCACAATGGCATGTGACACTTAGTTTTCAGCAGTTACCGTGCATGTACATCACAAATAAAACACTTGTGACAAAACACAATCTGTCTTGAACTCCATTTTTACTTTCAACGTCTACAAGCTTCAACTTAAACTGAATATTGCGAAGGTCTATGCATATTCTGCTACTTTTAGAATATGCCAGTACAAAGAACTTTGTTTAACAGATATGATAAAACTGAATGTGTTAATTAGATACTACAAACAACTAGTTCCATTAGCATGAACCTGATAGATTCCAAAGTCATATAAATGGTGCACGATGGCATGTGGTATTTATTTCTCACCAGTTACTGTGCATGTGCATCACAAATAAAACACTTGTGACAAAATACAAGCTGTCTTGGACTCCAATTAAACTTTCAATATCTACAAGCTTTAACTTAAACTGAATATTGCAAAGGTTCTAACTTCTATCCATACATATTTCTGCTACTTTTAAACTATGGCAGTACAAAGAAAGCTTTGTAACAGATATGAAGAGATAAATAGATAAATCTGAAACTATATGGAGGAGAGAATAAAACCTGATGAATTGGTGGATACATAGAATTTGTGCAGACAGGACACTCCAGAAGCTCATGAACTCCAGTTGTTGGAGATATAACAGGCTTCCCATTATTTGAAGGATGGACCTTTTTAATAGAAGGTTGCTCATTTATAGTGCCTGAAGGAGATTCAATATCTGAAAAAATTGACCCTTTATCATCTATAAAAATAGCACCTGCTGCTGCATAAGGAGCTTCATCTCCTAGTTGTGCCTTCATAGCCCTAAGACAGCTCATATGTGTTCCCAGTTATCGATCTGGCTAGATTTGCCTCCAGGCAATGTATATCTCCAATGTACCTCAAAGGCTCAAACAACTATATGTTGCTGGTGTCGACCGTTTGGTAGCTTCAATAACATGTTACAGAGGACTGACAAGAACCTGAGACAAGTGCAAGATCTAAGGAGTGTTAAGACAGTCTAGCTAATATGGCACAGGTTTTACCATAATCAACTTTTACATTGTTTATACAATCAAATTTAATAATCTATATATTTTTCAAAACATTTCTGAGGGTTATTCTTTTCTGTTTTACCATATAGCCTAATATTGTAAACATTAGTTTAACTATGAAGACATGCAGAAACCCTTTCTGAACACCAGTACGACCTTAATTGAAATTTCAAAGGTGTCAACATGGCCTTATTCATCATCCATCACTGATAACAAGAATAAAAGGGGGAAAGGTTATGTAGTGATGCAAACTAGCAGTTCAAAAAGTGAAATTATCAGGCTGTTGAGGAATGGTGCAAAATCCTAGAATGCATGAAAAATGTAGAAAAGGGATACTCATTTATAACTGAGCATCAGGAATTCAAATATTCTAAACAATTCAGTGATAAATAGGGAAAAAGATGTCAGAGACATACATTTTCCACCTGACGTCAACTGCATTTTGCTTTTACAGAAAATGCTAGAAGAAAAAATCCTAACGTCAAGAATGATGCAATTTCTTAATCTAAAGAGGAATCCATCTTCTTCTGAAATTGCATAACCACTGAACTTTACAGCAGACAAATAACTGCCATGCTTGAAAAATTACACACGGTTTTCCTTCAACTAAAAGACATCCACTTATTATGGGCTATTGACATATAATCTCACCCTAATCATGCCCTGCTTTTGACAGAAGGTAGCAAAGGTAGCAACATATGCATTTCTACTGCAATTTGACAGGAAATTAGCTAAGAATCGCTTTCTCACTATCTCCTTCTCATTCCTTGATTATTGTCATATAATGTGATGTTACTAACAGATAGCAGATTTTCATTCTCAAGACACCAACAATCTAAATCTCTTCAGTGTTGTCTTCAATGAAACATGTCTTGAGCAGTCGAGCCTCAAAATCAGTTAAACTATGGATGCATCCCTGGAGGTCCGTGGCACAATCTTAAACAAAAGGTCGCATTACGATTTAATTGTTTGAATTATTTTTTATTTTATCGTGCAATTTAAATTCATTGAGTTATCATAAATTAGAAGAAAACATTTTTCATAAATTTAAGATTTATCTTTTATATATCATCCCTGCCTTCCCAATCCCTGCATCATCCCCTGAAATTAGGGGGTCTCTCAAGACATCCCTAGAGAGCATCTTCCCCATTTTCATGCCCCCGCATGAAACCAAAAAGTAGAATTTATCCCATCCATGAGAGACCAATGAAGAAACCAGAAATGAAAATGCCCTTTTTTTCATTAAAATGAAAATGCCCTTTTCATAGAACTGCAGCTAAAATAAAAGAATTTTCTTTCATTTCTTACAAGCCTCATCCTAACAACTACTAATGTCATAATACATTTTGGCCCTTGTGAAGTACGTCGACCTCTGTATTCCTAGTAAAGGAAACAATCAAACACGCATATTGTCAAATAAATTCTGCATTCTTAGAAAAACATGTGACAATACTTGAGTCCATTTGATTGTAGCTTAAACAAACAACACTGATGCCAAAAGTTTGAAAAGTATATAAATCAACTAGAAATGATAAAGTCAAAATCAATGCGCTAATATAACAGCCCTGTGAAGAAAAGGAGGTGTTGAAGAATTTACAAGGATGACTTTGGAATGTTAGCCATTGGGTAATTGATAACTACGGAGGAAAATGATCCTCAATAATTACCATAGTTACTAACACTGCAGGACATTGGGACGTATAGAGAGGGTTTCTAGGATGACAAAAAAATCCCCGGATTTTGGGGATGGTAGGGTGACGATGATTAAAATAATATATAAAATTTATATATATTACAAATATAACATAAATAAACTAAGACTTAAAGCTGAAAGCCTGAAGGCTGAAATCATGACCCCAATAATTCATTTCATAAGCCAGAATCCACTATTTAATATTGAGTCATTGATATAGAATTAGGACGCATTGATAGTGATATAATGATACATCATCAACTATAAACATGCATACTGCAGCCTCAAAACTAAAGAGTCGTAACAATGAAAAACAAAACTCCTAACTCAAGAGTCAAGAGTATATGATGATGATACATATTACAATATAATCATTAATCAAGCATGAGAAGAGTACATATGTCATAACCAAAATGGCAAAAACTAAAACATAGTCTGCAACTCAATAATCGAGTCGCCCTTGAACGAATACTCATGAACCACTCCTTGCTAGAATTATCGCCATTGCAGAAACGCGGGTAGGGTCAGCGTTTCGGCCTAGAAACGTTTAAAGCGTTTCGCGGGGAAACGGTCGGAACGCTGAAAACGTTTCGAAACGCTGTGCTATTTCGAAAAAGACAGCGTTTCGAAACGTTTTCGCGTTTCGGCGCTTTGTCTTTTAAAAAACACGAAAATACGTTTTAAAAGGTAAAAATACTTCGCATTAAATGCGGCGAAACCCTAATGCGGCTGCAGCTTGCTAAACACACTTCCAAAAAGTTATATAATGACCTCTTGGGTCCATTCTAAATCACACTCTCATTTTTCTCTTGCTGAATACAGTTTTTATTAAACTAACATTTAGCATTGTGAAGAGCAAAGAGACATCAAGGAGCAGCTTGAAGGAAGAGTTTAGCATTGTTAAGAGCAAAGAGACATCAAGGAGCAGCTTCAAGGAGGAATTTCGAATCAGATTTGGAAGGTGGGATTGACTTCAAGGAGGAAAAACCAGGTATTTTTCAAGTTTTTTTTTATTTGGCTAAAGAAAATGTTAATGTGATCAATGATCACGAATGATGTGTGCATTATGCACACATCATTCGTGATCATTGATCATGATGTCAATATGTATATTTAATTTAGTAATTTTAAAACTCTATGCTTAAAAAAATAAAAAAATGTAACATTTTCTTTGCGTGTTAAAATAAAAAACATATATTCTTTTTTTAAATTATAAATATCATCCAAACTCTGTGTATGCTCTCACCTCGCACCTATACGGTGACCTTGGTGATCAAAAGCAGAATAGGATGTGTAGGGTTTTTAAATTTAATTCTTTTTTGTTTTTTTAAAAAGTTTATTTTGTTTTTTTAAATTAAAAAATCCGAACTCTGTGTATGCTCTCACCTCACGCCTGAACGGTGACCTTGGTGATCAAAAGCAGAATAGGATGTGTAGGGATTTTTAATTTAATTCTTTTTGTTTTTTAAAAAAGTTTATTTTGTTTTTTTAAATTAAAAAATCCGAACTCTGTGTATGCTCTCACCTCGCGCCTAAACGGTGAACTTGGTGATCAAAAGCAGAATAGGATATGTAGGGTGTGGTTCTATTTAATAATTTATTGTTATCTAAGTTTATGTTTTTATTTTTCAATGAAGGTTTGATTCAATGGCATCTAGTTCAGCTTCAGTGGGAGGGCATGGGGAAGGGGAAGAAAGCCAAAGTGGGGGTGTAGATCCTAGAGCTCCTCTTTGGAGACATGTGCAAATTGTGGAGAACCTTGTTGGCGGTGGCTCTCGAGTTTGGGTATGCCATCATTGCAATATACAATACAAATCCTCTTATACCCGACTCAAAGCTCATTTAATGGGGAAATCAGGAACGGGGATTAGAAAATGTAACAAGGTTGAACATAAACATATATTGGCATATATGAAAGAGCAAGAGGACGCTGATATGGAAGCTTCAAGAGCTAGATTTAAAACAGCTCCTTTGCAAAATAGGGGTTCACAAAAACCACCCAACCCATCAAACCATCCTTTTATCCAAGTTGCAGTTGAAACTCCAACAGAGGGAGAGACTTTGTCACGAAAGAGAATTTCCAAAGGCCCATTAGAGCAGGCATTTGCAAATGAGAAAAGGGATGTTGCTGATGAGTTGGTTGCTCGATGCATTTATGCATGTGGGCTGCCCTTCAATGTGTTGCGCTCACCTTATTGGCAACAAATGGTGAGAGGTATTAATGATGCACCAAAAGGGTATAAAAGCCCTAGTTATGAGAAGGTCAGAACCACATTGTTGGCGAAAGAAGTGGCCCATGTACATACTTCTTTGCAGCCAATTAGGGACTCATGGAAGGACTCAGGGGTATCTATCATTTCAGATGGATGGAAAGATGCCCGAAATAGACCCCTAATCAACATTGTTGCAGTGTGCCCTAAAGGGGCAATGTTCTTAAGGGCTGTTGATTGTGAGGGTGAAGTGAAAGATGCTCAATTTATTGCTAATATTTTGATTGAGGCTATTGAGTCAGTGGGCCCTGCAAACGTTGTCCAAGTCATCACGGACAATGCCAAAAATTGTAGAGCAGCAGGGCTGATTGTTGAGGGGAGATATGAGCACATTTTTTGGACACCTTGTGCAGTACACTCCTTGAATTTGATGCTGCAGAAGATTGGAAAAATACCATGGATTGAGGAAGTTTATACAGAGGCAAATGAGATCCAAATGTTTATCACAAATCATCATATGTCCCAGGCTATCTTTAGGAGGTTCTCGACATTGGAGTTGCTGAAGGTAACCAAACAATTTCCTAGTTTCTAATTTTTATTTGCTAACTTTTTATGAAATATCAAATTATCAATTGAATTCCTTTTAATTTTTTTTTTTTAATTAACTTGCTTTAATTTATTTTAATAGGTTGCTGAAACAAGATTTGCCTCTCACACGCTCGTCTTGAGACGACTTGTGAAGGTAAAGCAAGCCTTAAGGCTTATGGTGATTGATGATGTTTGGTCCGTGTGGAGGCAATCAAACACAGAAAGAGCCATCAAAATAAAATCAGTGATACTTGATGATATTTGGTGGGCAAAGGTTGCATACTTGCTTAGTTTTATTGAGCCTATTTTATCTATGATTAGATATATGCAGACACGGATAATGCTTGCATAGGGGAGATCTATGATGGCATTGACTCTATGCTTGAAAAAATTAGAGACATCATACAACAAAAGAGCAGGATCCTGAAGAAAAATTCTACAAAGTGAAGTTAAGAACGTGATCATGAGAAGGTGGAATAAAATGACCACCCCATTGCATCTCCTAGCCTATGCCCTGAATCCCAAATTTTATAGTAGTGAAATACTTGCACTACCTGGTAGGCAAAAACCATATGATGACCATGAAGTTGCAAGTGGAGCTAAGGCAACATTCCGGAGGCTTTTCCTGATCCAGATGTAACTAAGTACAAATCCATTTGTGAAATGATGCTCTTTGTCTCTTCATCTAATACTAGCATGGGTGAAATAGATGCAACACTTGACAGGTACAAGATGACCCCATGCATGTGGTGGTGTGCACATGGCCATGATGCCAAGTGGCTGCGACCTATTGCCATTAAAATCCTTTCACAGGTATCAAATATTAAAATGAAATCAAAAGTTTGTTTATTAATTAAAAATGTATGTTTTGTACTTAGTAAATTAATACTATAGTATTACTAATTGAAAATTTCTAACTTCTTTTTTCAATAATGGTGGCTAGCAATTCCTCAAACAGAACGGAATTGGAGTACATATTCCTTCATCCACTCAGCCAAACGGAACAAGTTAGCATCCAAGAAGGCCGAGGATTTAGTGTATGTGCATTCCAATTTGCGCATTCTATCACACAAGAGTGAAGCCTATGTTAGAGGTCCCAACAAACTTTGGGATATTGATCCTGAGACTAGCGACTTTGATGCTTCTGCTGCAACTCTTAGCCAACTTTCACTGCTTGGTATTGATGAAGAAGAATCGGGATCTTTTGCAGAAGGGAGGGAGAGTGGAGCTAGTGGGAGTGGAAATGTCGGTGCTAGTGGTGTTCATGGAGATGATTATGACTATGAGGAAATCTAGATGATATATTCTAGAATCTAGATTATTATTATGTATATGTGAATCATTGAAATTGTAACCATGTTGGATGATGACTCTTTAGAACTTAGAAGTTCAAATTTCAATGAATTCAAAATATTTTGAGTGCTTTATCAATTATCTCTTATGGTCTACAATTATAAAATGAGTACTATATATATATATATATATATATATATATATATATATATATTATTATTTTTTAATAATATATTGTACGGACGTTTCCGTCGACGTTTCGTATCCAAGGTTTTTTGAAAATTGCCGTTTCCGCGTTTCGTACCCGTTTCCGTTTCCGTTTCCTAGCAACATAGAATTATCGACATCATCATCATGTAAGGAAAACCCAACCAATCCCTACTCCTCTTGATCGTCGTCAATCTGCCTCAAATCCTTAGGATCTACATCCCACCATCTTGTTGGGTTCTCCTTGGCTTTGAGGTGTTTAAAGATATGTGAGATGGAAGGCACCATGTACAACAAGTTTCTCTACTCTATTAGAGGTAAGCATATTCCTCTTACGATATTAGATCCACCCATGTATAAAATGACAACTCCTCTTAGAAGTAGAGGAACTAGACACCTGAGAAAGGAGGCGAATGGCAAGCATACGCAACAATCCTAGAGGTCCATACAGCCACCACCGAACCATTGCATTGTCTTGGGCCAATGTGCTTCTATCTATCTTAGCCACATTTTTGTAGGCCCCACGATTAGAAAACTTGAGCCAATCAATCATGACCGATGAAGCATCCTCTACAATATATTTTTCCAAGGCTTTCAAGATACCCTTCTTCACCTCCTCATCATCTATGGGGGCAATCCCGTCAAGTCTCTCTGCATGCCATTTAGAATTAAGTGCATATGTGACCATGTGTAAAGAGGTGTTCATATTCTCCCAACTCTGCTCAATAATGAGCTAAACATGTTGCTCGTAGAACTCCAGGGAGGGGTCCCTTGCCCAAATAGTGGCCTTCATCTGGCCAAGCATACTATCAATATGTTCATATATCTCACCGAGATTTGGAGTTTCAAAATCCCCATATTTGACCGAACAAACAATTGGAGATAAATCAATGTGATCTATCTCACATTTGCCCAAAATGTGTCTCTCACCACCACCGCTTTCACCTTCTTCCCTACTCTATCTTGGCCTCCCCCACCAAACCCACTTGTGCATCGTGATCATATGTTGCAAGGGCTCCTACAACTCAAGCATCCTATTCAAAAAAATTTAAGTAGGATGTAAAATGTGTGTCCATCGGTTTGAGGAATTCCTTCCTCAAAAAGGTTCAAAAGAGTGCCAATGATGTGTGGTGGTTACAAATGAAAATTTACACCTCTCTAGCCTCTATCACTACCCTTTTGACCCAGCCATTTTTTCCAATGTCTTTCAACACATTGTTCATGACATGCACACAACACTAGGTCCAAAATATACGCTGGCAGTGAGCCTCGACAAACGTACATGTTGCTCTACACACGTAAGTTGTACCTATAAAAACCTATGCAAAGTTCAAGTGGCAACCTCCTCAATGGCATCTCACAAAATAGAAAATTGAAACTCCTCATCCTTCTCCCTTGTTGAACAGTCAATGGCCTTCAAGAAGTAAAGACCCTCTCTGCATGAGACAATAATATTGATTAATGAGTGATATCTAATATCCGCCACCCACCCATAACGATGTTGAAACCATGAGACACCCATATGCACTTCATCTGCTCTATCAGTAAATTAACCTTGGGATAGTTCGCATCAAAAGATTGTGGTACTCAACTTCATATTTCTTAAGGGCACATTACCTACACCCGCTCGAGCTACCATAACCATAGCCTCTTTGTGATAAGGAGAGTAAGAAGCATGAAATGGGATGCAAGCATAATAGAAGAATTTTCTGATGGCATCATCAACCTCCTCTTTGGCCTTTGTATCATACATATCCAAAACAAGAATGGGGGCCACAACCTTCCTCTTTCCCTTACTAGCAATAGCATCTATTACAATCACCTCATAACTTGCTACAATATTTAAGAAAGCACTCCTAGACATTCTCGAAGAACTAAAAGGGGTGTCACCAAAGTGTCACAAAATTCTGGAATGTTCATTGTGTTATCTACATTTAACAAACTCGCTAACCAAAGGCCAACACCTTTCCTAGGATGTGTAATAAGTGTGCATTCAATCTAATAATGCTGCCCAACTAAGTCAATGAATAGATATTGCATTTCAATGTTTTGGTAACCCTAAAGCGTTTGATCTAAGACTTTTAATGACTTGAGTACATTGTTTCAAAGGTCCTTTCACATATTTGTCTAACATCTTAGAGGGGTAGTTACACTTATCAACACTTCCATTTGAACAGTTAGTTTGGATTGCCAATTGCCTTTCTCCTTGCACCGTCCCACCCATCAACACTTCCATTTGAACAGTTAGTTTGGATTGCCAATTGTCTTTCTCCTTGTAGTTTAATTGTAGTTAGGATAGGTTAGGTTAGGTTAGGTGTTAGGTTTTTTTTAATATTTTTTTAATGTCAAACTGCTGCAGAGACCATCATGGTGTCCCCTGGATCTTGAAGCACCCGGAACATTCCAGTAACATTCCCTAAAGTGAGGGAACATCCCGGATGTTCCTTCATTTCATTCAACTGGGGTGTGCATTGGGGAGACGTTTTGTCCCCGTCCCCAAAACGTTGTGGACGTCCAGGATGGCTTGGAGATGGGAGGTGTGTGTCCCAACATAACACTGATCTTCACATAGTAGGAAATGATGCAGCCATTTTAACAAACTTAGAAATACAGTGCATCAAGAACGAGCACAACAAATTATAAAAATGTTAAGGGAAACCCTTAAGGATCTACATGTTACTCCTATAGTAGAATATGCCGAAGAACCCAGTATGGTTTTTAATTTTAAGAATCTATATCCACAAGTACAAAGTTATGAGTTGCATGCCATTCTGGATAAGTACAATAGAGAGCCTCCAATCAATATCATACATAGCTAAGTGGATCCTCATAGATCAGCTTAGCTATTCTAAGATAATATATATTTCAGTTTTATGCCACTCTACTGGAAATGCACCAGGAACTCCCATTGCCATTTACTTTTTGGACTATGTACTAAATTCAGTCTCACTGGCCATTCTTGGGCACTCTATCTAAAATTAAAATAAAACTGATAACAAAATTCCTTTTCCAGGGCACAGAAATACCTGGAGCTTAATCTTCAATTTTTTTGACAAGGAGTCAATTGGGACTGCTCCCGCTCTTCCAAAAACTTTCAGATTCCTGTGCATTAGCCCAAAAAGGTCCTAAATAAGTCTTTGAACAGATCAAACGTAAACACGATGATCATTTTATTCGTCGCCAGCAGATAATTCCCGCCTTTCCCCGAAAAGGAAATCGAAATATGTCACACAAATTCCTAAACGCAGCCTAAAAATTCTTTAAAATTCAGTAAAAATATAAAATCTGAAGATAACAGCGCAATATGAAACCTGACGGTAGAAACAACGCTTCAAATTCCCAAAATATTCACGGATTCTACTATTTCTGACAAACCCAGCTAAACGAGAAAACCGATACACGTACGAAACAATAAATTCTCAAGCACGTTCAAACTTTGCACGCAATCCACATCTTATTAAAAAAATACCACAGTGTTAATATAATTAATGATTTCCCTGCTTCTCGAAAATTTTGGGCGAAAGTATAAACTTGACTAGGGCATACCATTTAAATGCCTGCACGAACAAGATTTTCCCAAATTTCACTACTGTGCACCCAATATCGGAAATTATAAAGGAATTTAGTTAAATGACATATTGCAGTATTATTATGGTTAAAAAATCCCCGGCTTGTGGAAAATTTCAGGGGAAAGCACAAAACTTAACTGGGACAAAAGTAATTAAATGCATGTACGAACAAGTTCTGAACAAATTTCAGTCGCGTGACAAAATATAGCACAAAATCGAAAGGAATTTTACTAAATGACTCATGAGACTAACTCTGGCACGCAATTCTTTTTTCTTGCAAATTACAGCAAAGAATCCAATGCCGATGCAAAATAAACATTGTTCGATTGCCAAATACAACCAAATTTGTACGAAATACACCTTTCTAAGCGCAAATCATAAGGTCAGCGCAAGAAAACATAGTCAGGTATTCAAATTTGACAGAAATCGCACAAATTCCCCGTTACCGAAGATCATCGACGAAAAACAGATTTTCTGTAATGCTCTTTTTCCACAATCTGATAGAATCTGAAAGGACTGGACAGAAAGAAAAAAAACTCACGACTCGGCAATTACACTGATAATACAAATTTGAGAAATTTACGCTCCGCGCATTGAATTTTGCAGGCTGAAAATTATTAGACAGGGAACAAGAAATTTGCCTGAAATCAATAAGAGCGGATCCTCGTGTGGCCTGGAAATACACGGATTTTGTATTTTCGTCGAACAATTTTCCTGTTTTCCACGTAATTTCGCAGCAATTTGAGGGGTTTCCTTTAAAGTGCGAGAATTCAGAGGAGGAAAAATGTCGACTGGTTATTACCTGGGGACCGGTTGAAACGGTTGGCCGTGTAATGGACGAGACATAATGGCCGCTTAGTTACCTATGTGGCCCGTCGTTTTGTTAAAGGAATTTAGTGGGTCAAATATATTTGAAAATGTTAAAAATGGACGGCATGTTCCCTAAGGTTATAACATGTGACCTAAGATATGTGGGACTTCTTACTTGGCCACTTTATGATTTGAGCGGAAATGAGTTTAAAACTTTGGATGGGATAAAGGTATGGGAAACAAGTGTGGGGTTCTTCAATTATTTGAATGACCATGGTACACTAATAGATTTGAGTGATAAGTGGAATGAAACTTTGGAATCATACATATATGGAATCCCTTTGCTCATTGGTGTTTGTTTACAATTGCAACTTGCCTTTCAAGTTATCTAAAGTAGGAGGACCTTGGTATGACATTTTTGAATATGAGTTCAGTTTGAATCGGTCGTCATTAGGGTGTGCCTTGACTAGGAAATATCATGGCTATTTTGATATTCGTTAGAACCTTCAATCTCATATGATATTGAAGACCACATGCCAACTAAAATGCAAATGATTCTTTAACTAAGTAAACAAGTGTAATGCAATGTGTTTCTATTATGAATCTTAGTGCATAAATGAATGCTTAATTTCTCTAAATACTCATAAATGTTCAATAATTGTCTCTTCTATATTTAATTGAAAACTTTTTGAGTGTTTTGATAAAATAATGGATTGTTCTCTAGATAGATCTCTCGTGTCTAAATGAGCTAGAGTGCTTGTATTTAAAGGCAATTGAAATTTGAATTTAGATTTTATTGACATCCAAGCCCACCTCGAACAATCACAAAAGGTGAAAAAGAAGGGATAAGAGTTAAATGGTTCAAAGGAAAAAGGGGCAAGATAATCCTTCAAGACTATGCACTATATATTCCTAAGTAACCAAGAACGTGGAGTTTGTCCAAGTCCACATTCCGAAGGAGTAAAAAATAATAGGGAATAGTGAGATTAAATAAAGTGATATATAAATTATATAGAAAGATAAACGAGAACTACTAGATGTCCAAAAATATACTAATGAAACCATAATTATGATGATAAGTGTCTTACTATAGACCAAGGGTGCCCACAACTAACACATTCCAACCAATAAGAGTCATTGATCTTAAATACATTGATGTATGAATTCAATCTCGCCATTTCCATTTTTACTTTACTGAGTCTTTGTTAAAGATTTTTGCCCTTTCAAAGTAGGACAAGTGTCATGGCGGTGGGATTCAAACATATGCAAACTTTGATGAGAAAGAGACTCGTGAATGCATCTTCCTACTCCTCGCAACGTAGTTGATGGAGTGTTTTGTGTTCCAAAGGCTACGCCACCATGGTCAACGTGTGTTGACCACGCACATCCAATGATTTGGGATTTGGCTAAGAAATTTCAAGTAGGGGTTTCGCAACCAACATGTGTTTGATCCGATCAATTTACCTTTGTTAGCATGCTTACCAGCCTGTGCCAAAAATGGAGCTTTGAAATAAGACATAGACATTCGTCACAACATTATGAAAAAGGGACTTTGGCCAGATGTTTAAGTTGCAAGTGCCCTAGCAAATATGTATGCAAAATGTGGAAGTATGCGACCTATTCAACAAAATGCATGAAAGATATGTGGTCTTATGGTGCGCAGTGATTATGGAATATGATAAAAATGGGTTTGTTGAAAAGACCTTGGAAACTTTGATGCAAATGCAGTCAACATGAGTAAAGCCAGAGTCCACAATCTTTGCCATCATCCTCTCAACCTCTATCAAAATGAAAGCTTTAGAACAAGCCATTTTCCTCCTCTTCGAAAGCCAGTATCTACTTGTGTTGTGAAATGCATGACATCGCCTAAATATGGCGGAGGTGGAGTGATTTTTTCTACTTCTTCGAGTTTTATCATCCTACATTGTCTTTTAAAAAGCCAAAAACTGAAAAATAAAAAAGCCCTAACAAAAGCTTTATGAGTATGGCCAAAGGAGGTTTAAGAAAATGTAAAGGTAAAAAAAGGTGAAGGATTAAATTCTTTAATAATTATTGATAATCATGATATTTTCCCAAGTAGTAGCTCCAAACATCCTCTTGCACATTTTCCTCTCTACCCAAACCACATTACACATGTCAATGGAGTGTTCTAAAACTTATGTTCAAAGGGGAAATCAATCCATGTTAACGTTGATGTTTTTTTGTCTCTAGGTACATGGTGGACAAGGGTTCTAGGTCAATCATAGCCATCACCATTCACCATAAATATTCATATTCATATCCCTAGGTCATGTATTCTCCTCTTCAAGAAAAGTGTAGCTCTTTAACAAAACATATATCCACTTTCAAGGATTTCATTGTAACATCCCAAAATTTCTTGTAAGTTAAATTGTAACATCCCAAAATTTCTTTCAAAGATTTCATCAGAACATCCCAAAATTTCTTTCAAGGATTTCATTGTAACATCCCAAAATTTCTTGTAACATGACCTGACAACTTCTGCTGCGGGGCATGACATTGCAGAACAAATAACTCCGCACCCACCTTGATGATCCTTCCTAAAACATGATTAGGCCTTAATCATAGGTAAAACGATTCATTAATGATAGTGAATCTTTCGGTTATTTATTCCGGTTATTTTATTTTAATTGGTTTGGTCGTCTTATGTTTTGTTCGACTTTTGCAATAACCGTGATAAATATTGCCTTTGTTTTATTTGACAATGCTATATCAAACCAACTTTATGAGAATATTCGAATAATTATTACGATAACATATTGTTGGCAATATGTGGACTTATATTATGATGATTAATTTTACCATTAAAGTTAGGTATCAATTAAAATAAAAATTTTAAAAAAATGCATTATTAATTTGTGAAATTATATATTTAAATCCTAAAAGGATTTGGCATGTAAATCAAAAGTTAAAAAGAATAATAATAATAATATTTTAATATTTAAAATCTGAGAGTTTTGAAAGGGACATGCCTTCATCTGACACCAAGTATGTGGCATGCATTGACGCATGAAGCAACATTGAGAAGCCCGAAAAATTCTCCATCATAGTATAGTTTCTCCATTATATTTTCTTTTATTTCTCCTTTTGTCTGTTTTCATTCTCTCTTCTAGGATACCTGTGTGAGTTTTGGGAGGAAGGAAGGATTCAACTTGTTGGAGCTGGAAGAGTAAGAGGTTGTTGATTCTAGGTTTACTTCAGGCATGAATATCTTCTCCCTTCTCTGCAGCATTATTTGTAAATAATGAGGAAATACACATTCTGTTTTAAATGGCAATTAAATGAATTTGTGGACAACTTCTGATTTAATTGCTTGGAAATGAAATTTAAAAAGGAAATTGATGGATTGTGTATTCTCTTAAGCCTCCTTTGTGGTTTTAGCTAAACCTAGAAAAAAACACGAGATGGGTGTTCCTAATCAATTTTTTATTTCATTTTATTTTCTATTTAAATTTGATTTTTGGAAACCCAAATCGATTTCTGCCTCTGGATTTTATTACGATAAACAATAATTTATTTGTATGAGCAAAGCGATTTCTGTAGTGTGAAAAATGTTTTTTTAGGTATTTCATCATTTTGCTCGATATATTTGCATCAGGATACTAATAATTTCTAAATAGAAAATAAATTAATCTTTGGAACAAATCGAATTAGATATGTACAAGTCGATTTGCCTATAGGTATAATTTTATCACCGGATTGAAAAAAAAATAGTGTTAACTTGATCTATGTAAGATGACTTAGTTTTTCTTAAAGGATTTCACATTCTTGGAAGTGTTAGAAACTTATTGTTGTTATTCTATGCAAACAGACTTCAAAATTATCATCATGTGGTATGTGGGTCAATTTGTTTTGTTTGTTTGTTTGATGATCCAGTTACTATATATATATATATATTGTTTAAAATAAAGTTATTGTGTGTTTTATAGAGTGCTCATTACCTAGAGGGAATCTGTTTTTAATTGGTATTTGGAAATGATGATTTCGAGATAGTTTTGTTAAGTTCTTTGTTGATTGGAAGGTAAGAAAAATAATAGTTGAATATGTACCATGTGAAGCATGATTTGTTTGTGGTTTAATGGAATTCGGATGTTGAATGATTAGGGTTTGATTATGTCTTGATCCTAGTAATTAGAGTGAAACATGATTGCTGAAATAGAAATTGGTTGTTTCTATTGGTGTGCATTCATAGTTGTATCTTGATGTAGAACACGTAATAATACATTCACCGATGTATTACCATGCGTTTGTTGATAAAATAACTTATATATCGTTTTATATTTTATTAAATAATTACATCGAGAAAATGGAGGCAATATTCATGCCAATTCATTTTGAACTGACAACATACCACTACTCCAGTCTTGTAGGACAATTAGTCGTCACGCGTTCGGATATGCGGAAACTCATGTCTTGTGAAGTTTTATCGTAGCATATATCTAAATGAGATACTTGGATTTCAATTTGTAGAAGGATGATATCCTGAATTTTGACTAAATTTATTGGGATCTTGGACCCATTGTTAATATTCACAACTCACTATGTGAGAGTTATCGTAATAGGTATATATTTCACCTTAACGACATATGTAATTTATGATTTTTATAAAGAGATGATTACCTTGTATGAAAGAATATCTTAATATGAGTAAATGATAAATATTAGAAGTGAGAAATCTTACTTATCATAAATTGTTATATTTATTTATTTGATATTTGTCAATGTATGAAGCCAATAATTGGGCAATTATTGAACAATCAATTGTCTTTAATTTCTAAATTAAATAAGCTATTTAGTAGTGTAGCTAATCAAAGAAATATATATAATTCGGTCTTTCGGTAAACTTGGTATTAATATGATAAGATTGTAAATCCTGTTGTATAGAGAATGGAAGAGTATCGTTGTAAAAGGTAATTTAAGGTTTAAAAAACCAAGCATCAAGAAAAGAGAGAGACTAAATGGGATGGTAAATAGATGAAAAGATCCATTAGACTTATCTCATGATGATCCTAGTTGGCCTTTGGCATTTATCTCGATATAAACCCTTGTAAGATAGGTTAAATTGGAAATAAAGTAAATACAAACTATAAGATCTAAATAATTGTGAAAGGGATAGTTGTGAGGTGGCAGAAGACTTAAACTCATAAGACTAGTGTGTTGTCTTGAGTTTAGCCGTAACCTGCATAGCGAAAAACTTTGGCCAAAGTAATGCATTGATGGATGTGCATTGTTTGATCACCTAGTCCTCCAATTAAATTAAAATTGCCAGTAACCTGATCATGGGAAGTTGAACACTGAACATGAGGTAGGTAATGGTCGGATACCAGAATACGAAGTCAGAAAACTAGCTTCATGGTAGACCCAAGGACTTTCACATGGTTCTCATGACTTGAAAAAGGTTGAACCAAAATGCTAGTAAGCATTGTCACTCGAAGTAGTGGCGAAGGGAGATCGTGGAGATCTGGATTCACCCTTCTCAACCGCACATGGCTTACATGAATGTTATCAGATAGATCAAAAGAAAAATTTGATTTAAAGAATTTGATTAAATAAATTTGTACGATTGCAGTTGTGTAATCTATTTTTATGTATGTTTTAAAAAAATATCCTCATTTTCCAGTTCTAGTAATTTTGAGCATTACATTTTGGTATCAGAGCCAGAGGCTCAGACACTTGGACATTAATGGGACACATGTTCTAATAAAAAGTATCCTCTTTTATAAAAACAAGAAACTTTGGCTAGGCCGACAACAAGAGCTAATATGGTGAGTGACAGTGGGGTAAATAATGATGACGTGTTAAATAATATGGCTGCTAAGTTAGAAGAAATCCTCAACCTTTTGAATGACACCCAAAACCGAGTTACTGCCATAGAACAACAAGGTCAGTGTGGTGAAGAAGATGAGGATCATAGGGATGATGAGCAACATGATGATCAACCCGAGCACCTGAATGAAAGGGAAAATAAGAAAGCAAGGTTAGCTGTTGAGTTAGTGAGGGACATTAAAAGAATATCCCCACCTAAATTTGATGGTACAACTCTTGGGGATGGTGCTAAAAATTGGCTATCCGAAATGGAAAAGTATTTTAAGATTAGGGAATTTTCAGAGGAGACAAAAGCAAGTATGGGGAGCCTACCAATTGTCTCATGAAGCATCTTCTGGTGGGATAACCGGAAAATGGAACTAGGAATTGATTCTTGTATGATCACGTGGGAGCAGTTTAAGGCCTACTTCCGTCAAAGATGGCTACCTCAACTATACTTTGACCAAAAGATGGCAGAATTCCAAAATTTGACTCAAGGAAAATACTCAGTTACAGAATATTGGGAACGTTTCACTCGATTGCTGAAATATGTTCCTATGTATCAAAAGGATGAGAAGTTTAGAGTGAGAAACTTTATAATGGGATTGAATCCTAACATTGGTGGTAAGGTAGATGTTCATGGATCTACCTCGATGGAAACAATATTTGAAAAAGCTATCAAGCAAGAACAAAAGTCAAAAGTTGTGAAGTATTTATGCCTCTAAAGAGGAAAATAGAAGGAAAAATAATAGTTTTCAAACATCAACCGCAAATAAACCAACATGGAAAAGGGAAACAACAAGTTCAGGCCTATTAATAAAAGAGGAATAACGGGTAGAACTGTTGTGAATAATAAAAATAATGGGCAACAAGGAACAAGTTTCAACCAGAATAAGATTAAGAGAAAAGGACCTCTGGGTGGATGTTTTAAGTGCGGTGGCGATCATTTCGCTAACAACTGTCTGCAAAGAGGACAATGGAATAACCAGTAGAAGGGATCTACTACATAGTAAATAAAGAGGGGCAACAACATAAGATTTATGCTATAGTCCATAATAAGCAAGCAGAAAAGCAAACGACTCCCATTGAAACCTCAGGTAAGCTTTTTGGAGAACCTGTTTTTGTTTTATTTGATTTTGGTTCAACAAAATGTTTTGTTTCATCTAAAGTAGTTGATAAACTCAAAATAAGAGATGGGTACATGGAACACACTTGGACTGTATAGTATGGAAATAATGATGTACATAGAGTGAAGCAGTGTTTATTTGAGGTACCACTAGAATTACCTGAGTTCACAACAAGATTAAACTTTTATGTGGCACCTCTTGGATCCTATGATGTTGTCATAGGTATAAATTGGTTAAGTCAACATAATGCAACCTTGGATTGCTTAGGGAAAAGTGTAACCCTTCGTGATGATCAATAGAAAATAGCAAGTGTTCATGGTGTTAAAAGAGAGTTTGTCACTAGGTAGATTTCTACCATGCAACTGAAAAAGGAAAAACAAAAGAGTTGCCATCTATATGCTATAAAAATATCAAATTCGGGATAGGAAATTGAGCCTAAAATTGAAGCATTTCCCATCCTAAGGGAATTTAGAGATGTGTTTCCAAATGAGTTGCCCAGATTTCCACCTAAGCGTGAATTTGACTTCACAATAGAGTTCAAACCAACAACTAAACCAATTTCTAAGGCACTGTATAGAATGACAACAACTGAATTAGTTGAATTGAAAGCTCAATTACATGAGTTGTTATCCTTGGGTCTGATTAGACCAAGTATATCACCATGGGGTGCATCGGTTATCTTTGTGTAAAAAAGAAGGATGGGACCCTCAGACTTTGTATTGATTATCGAATGCTCAACAAGGTAATAGTGAAGAATCGGTACCCGCTGCCCCAAATTAATGATCTATTTGATCAAATGGGGGTGCAAAAGTGTTTTCCAAGATTGATCTCAGATCCGGTTATCATCAACTACGAATCAAGGATGAAGATATCCATAAAACCACTTTTAGAACAAGGTATGGGCATTACGAGTTTACAGTTTTGCCCTTTGGTCTAACAAATGCACATGTCGCTTTCATGAACTTGATGAACAACATGTTTAGGGAATACTTAGACCAATTTGTACTTATCTTTCTCGATGATATATTAATATACTCCAAGAATGAGGAAGAACATGATGAACATTTAAAGATTGTGCTAGGAATTCTCAGAAAACATAAATTATATGGAAAATTATCTAAGTGTGCTTTCTATCAATACGAAGTACAATACTTAGGCCACATAATAAATAAAGAGGGAATCTCGGTGGACCCTTCAAAGATCAGTGCCATCATGGAATGGCCAACACCGAAGGATGTGCATGAAGTGAGAAGTTTTATGGGTCTAACAGGCTACTATCGAAAGTTCGTAAAGGACTTTTCTAAGTTAGCGGGACCTATCACTTCTTTGCAAAAGAAGGGTAAGAAATTCGTTTGGGACATCAAGTGTGAAGAAGCCTTTAAGGAGTTAAAAGGTAGACTCACAAGTGTTCGGTGTTGAATATTCTAGATCCAAACAGAAATTCTCGGTGGTAACCGATGCTTCAGGGGAAGGTTTGGGTAGAGTACTACTACAAGATGGGCATGTGGTAGCTTTTAAAAGTAGGAAGTTGAGGGTGCATGAAGTAAATTATGCACCACATGATCTTGAGCTTGCTGTGATTATTCATGTGCTGTGTGCAGTATGGAGGCACTATTTGCTTGGGAAACCTTTTGAACTCAAAACAGATCATCTTGGGCTCAAGTACATCTTTACACAGCCGAATCTAAATGCAAGGCAACGAAGATGGCTGGAGTTCCTAGCAAATTATGACTTTGATATAAATTACATTAAAGGAAAAGAGAATATGGTGGCTGATGCCTTAAGTCGCAGAAAGTATATTGCTGCTATAATTACATTAAGAACCCAGTTCAAAGATGAAGTCAAAAATGAGTTAACCAATGACCCCTACTACAATCATGTTAAAACAACTTTATAAAAAGATCCGAGAGACAAAAGGTATGATGGTTTCAAGTTGGAAACAGATGGGATTCTACGTTATAACAACAAAATATATGTACTAGAGGGTAAAGAGATTAGAAATAAAGTTATGAGAGAATTTCATGATGTTCCCTACTCGGGACATCCAGGAGTAACAAAAATGATGGTGGACATCAAAAAGCAATACTTCTAGAAAAATATGAAAATGATGTGATTATTTATGTCTCACAATGCTTGGAATGTCAAAGCAAGTAAAGGCTGAACATTCACATCTAACATGATTATTATATCCTTACAACGTGCCGAATATAAGTGAAAAGTTATAAGTATGGACTTTGTTCAAGGTCTACCTATGTCCCAAAATAAATATGATGTTATACTTGTAGTTGTAGACAAGTTAACTAAAGTGGCACATTTTATAGCAAGTAATTTAAAGGATAATTCACCCATACTTGCAAAAAGGTTTGTGCAAGAAGTTTTCCAATTACATGGAGTTCCGAAATAATAATTTCAAACATGGACTCAAGGATGACTTCCAAATTTTGGCAGACTTTGTATGTTGCCTTAGGGACAAAAATAAACATAAGTTCTACCTACCATCCTGAAACTGATGGTCAAACTGAAAGAGTAAATCAAGTGTTGGAAGATTTACTAAGAATGTATTGCATGGATCAGCAATACAAATGGGAAGAGTATCTTCCTTGGTTGAATTTACCTATAATAACACCTACCATTCTTCCATTCAAATGGCTCTTTTGAGGCCTTAAATGGTGTAGGTGTAGAACACCAATAAGTTGGGATAATCCTGAAGATAGAGTACTAATTGGACCTGAAATGCTGTTGGAAATGGAAAAACAGGTTAAATTAATCCAAAAAATATTGAAAGAGGATGCAAATAGACAGAAAAGTTATGTAGATTTAAAAAGAATTGATGAGAAAATTTAACGTGGGAGATAAAGTTTTTCTTAGGGTCAAACCTAAAAAGAGTTCCATTTCGTTTGCAAAGAGTCACCAAACTATCTCTTAGGTTTATAGGACCATTTGAAGTCCTAGAGGTCATTGGACAAGTAGCCTACAAGCTAGCACTGCCTCCCACTCTATCCAAGATGCAAAATGTATTTCATGTTTCATTGCTTAAGAAATATGTACCTAATTTAACACATGTACTTAATTGGGATTCATTGCAGGTTATGGATCTAGGGGTAAGTGCGGTCGAGCCTATAAGGATATTAGAAACCCGCAAGTTGCACTTTAAAAACCATGAGGTTTCACAATGTAAGGTCCAATGGGACCAATATTCTGAAGAAAGTGCCACTTGGGAGAATCTGGAAGATATCCAAACTACTTTTCCGCATCTGTTTGACTAATTTTTAAGAATATATTTTTGTTATAGTGTTAAATTAAGTTTTTTTCTGTAAAGAGGTAGATAAGAAAATCCTGTAGATAAGCTTACAACTAAATATTGGAACTAAGGTACTTTTTGATGAGTAGTTACTGTTGAAGATTTTGTAATGAACCCAGAAAATATGTCGTTTAAGCAGTAATGTGTTATGTCTACAGATTATGTGATTGATTTTCTAGATATATAAGGAATGTTGTGACCTTTATGATTCAGCTGAAATGATATTGATACAAATTTTAAGTTGATTTGTAATATATTAATGCAACAAATGAATGATGGGTTTAGTTTATCTATTTATCCTGAAATCATCGAGACGATGATTATTCTAAGGGGTGGAGTATGTAACATCCCAAAATTTCTTGTAAGTTAAATTAAATACGAGTTAAGTCTAAACAGATTAGACGAGATCATCATTGGGTATAAAATTCATTTTTGGTTCGTCGTATCATGACCCACGACCTGGCCATGGGCATGACATTGTGGAACAAACAACTCCGCACCCATCTTGATGATCCTTCCTAAAACATGATTAGGCCTTAATCATAGGTAAAACGATTCATTAATGATAGTGAATCTTTCGTTTATTTATTCCGGTTATTTTATTTTAATCGGTTTGGTCGTCTTATGTTTTGTTTGACTTTTGCAATAACCATGATAAATACTGCCTCTGTTTTATTTGACAATGCTATATCAAACCAACTTTATGAGAATATTCGAATAATTATTACGATAACATATTGTTGGGCAATATGTGGACTTATATTATGATGATTAGTTTTACCATTAAAGTTAGGTATCAATTTTTAAAAATGCATTATTAATTTGTGAAATAATATATTTAAATCCTAAAAGGATTTGGCATGTAAATCAAAAGTTAAAAAGAATAATAATAATAATATTTTAATATTTAAAATCGAGAGTTTTGAAAGGGACACGCCTTCATCATCGACATCAAGTATGTGGCGTGCATCGACACATGAAGCAACATTGAGAAGCCCAAAAATTCTCCATTATAGTATAGTTTCTTCATTATATTTTCTTTTATTTCTCCTTTGTCTGTTTTCATTTTTCTCTTCCGGGATACCTGCGTGAGTTTTGGGAGGAAGGAAGGATTCAACTTGTTGGAGTTGGAAGAGTAAGAGGTTGTTGATTCTGGGTTTACTTCAGGCATGAATATCTTCTCCCTTCTCTGCAACATTATTTGTAAATAATGAGGAAATACACATTCTATTTTAAATGGCAATTAAATGAATTTGTGGACAGCTTCTGATTTAATTGCTTGGAAATGAAATTTAAAAAGGAAATTGATGGATTATGTATTCTCTTAAGCTTCCTTTGTGTGGTTTTAGCTAAACCTAGAAAAAAACACAGATGGGTGTTCCTAATCAATTTTTATTTTATTTTATTTTCTATTTAAATTTGATTTCTGGAAACCCAAATCGATTTCTGCCTCTGGGTTTTATTACAGTCAAACAATAATTTATTTGTATGAGCAAAGTGATTTTACGGATAGTGTGAAAATGTTTTTGCTAGGTATTTCATCATTTTGCCTGATATATTTGCTTCTGGATTCTAATAATTTCTAAATAGAAAAGAAATTAATGTTGGAATGAATTGAATTGGATATGTACAAGTCGATTTGCCTATAGGTATAATTTTATTACCGGATTGAAAAAAAAATAGTGTTAACAATCTATGTAAGATGACTTAGTTTTTCTTAAAGGATTTCGTTACTGGAAGTGTTAGAAACTTATTGTTGTTATTCTATGCAAATAGACTTCAAAATTATCATCATGTGGTATGTGGGTCAATTTGTTTTGTTGATCTATCGGTTACCTGAAAGAACATGTTAAAATGATTTAATAGAGGTGTTTTTTTATTTGTTTAGTTGGATTGTTCCTCTGTGTGTGTGTGTGCGTGTGTGTGTTTTGATTGTTTGAAATAAAGTTATTGTGTGTTTTATAGAGCTGCTCATTACCTAGAGGGAATATGTCTAATTGGTATTTGGAAATGATGATTTTAGACAGTTTTGTTAAGTTGTTTGTTGATTGGAAGGTAAGAAAAATAATAGTTGAATATGTACCATGTGAAGCATGATTTGCTTGTGGTTTAATCATAATTCGGATGTTGAATGATTATGGTTTGATTATGTCTTGATCCTGGTAATTAGAGTGAAACATGATTGCTGAAATAGAAATTGGTTGTTCTATTGGTGTGCATTCATAGTTGTATCTTGATGTAGAACATGTAATAATACATTCTCCGTTGTATTACCATGCGTTTGTTGATAAAATAACTTGTATATCATTTTATATTTTATTAAATAATTGCATCAGAAAATGGAGGCAATATTCATGCCAGTTCATTTTGAACTGACAACATACCACTACTCTAGTCTTGTAGGACAATTAGTCGTCACATTTGGATATGCGGAAAATCATGTCTTGTGAAGTTTTATCGTAGCATGGATCTAAATGAGATACTTGGATTTCAATTTGTAGAAGGATGATATCCCATAATTTTGACTAAATTTATTGGGATCTTGGACCCATTGTTAATATTCAAACTTCACTATGTGAGAGTTACCGTAATAGTTATATATTTCGCCTTCACGGCATATGTAATTTATGATTTTTATAAAGAGATGATTACCTTGTATGAAAGAATATCTTAATATGAGTAAATGATAAATATTAGAAGTGAGAAATCTTACTTATCATAAATTGTTATATTTATTTATTTGATATTTTTAATTATTATAACAATCAATTGTCTTTAATTTCTAAATTAAATAAGCTATTTAGTGGAAGGAATAATTAAATATACATGAAGGAATAATTAAATATACATATATATATATATATATTTATATTTAATTCAAGCCTTTGATAAACTTGGTATTAATATGATAAGATTGTAAGTCATGTTGTATAAAGAATGGAAGAGTATCGTTGTAAAAGGTAATTTAAGGTTAAAAAACCAAGCATCGGAAAAAGAGAGACTAAATGGGATGGTAAATAGATGAAAATATCCATTAGACTTATCTCATGATGATCCTAGTTGGCATTTGACATTTATCTCGATATAAACCCTCGCAAGATAGGTTAAATTGGAAATAAAGTAAATACAAACTATAAGATCTAAAATAACTCTGAAAGGGATAATTGTGAGGTGGTGGAAGATTTAAACTCATAAGACTAGTGTGTTGTCTTGAGTTTAGCCGTAACCTGCACGGCAGAAAAACTTTGGCCAAAGTAATGCATTGATGGCTGTGCATTGTCTGATCACCTAGTCCTCCAATTAAATTAAAATTGCTAGTAACTTGATCATGGGAAGTTGAACACTGAACATGAGGTAGGAAATGGTCGGATACCAAAATACAAAGTCGGAAAACTAGCTTCGTGGTAGACCCAAGGACTTTCACATGGTTCCCATGACCTGAAAAAGGTTGAGCCAAAATGCTAGTAAGCATTGTCACTCGAAGTAGTGGCGAAGGGAGATTGTGGAGATTTGGATTCACCCTTCTCAGCCGCACATGGCTTACACGGATGTTATCAGATAGATCAAAAGAACAAATTTGATTTAAAGAATTTGATTAAATAAATCTGTATGATTGTAGCTATGTAATCTATTTTTATGTATGTTTAAAAAAAAATCCTCATTTTCCAGTTCTAGTAATTTTGAGCGTTACATTCATCTAACACTCAAGGAATTTCATATTGTCACCATGGCCTCGGTTGCCTTTTTACCATCACCCCTATTTCAGAAGGCTCCTAACAAAATAAAATAGGAAAAAATGGGATAAAGAAAAAGCTCACATCTTGATGATGTCTCAACTTTCCTCCTTTGGAATGAATTTGTATTGCATCCTCCACACTTTAAAATGGACCTATGTTGTAGAATGCATAAAATCCCCATAAGAATAAGAATACATACAAATTACAAAGGCATTATTGAATAGAAGAGAATGGTTCAAGAAATTCTACCGATGAAGTTGCGTTCGATGATGTTGATATTACCACGATGACATGAAGAGGAATGAGGATTTTAGGGTTGTTTGTTCGATTACGAGATGTCTTTGCACTAAAGAAATTATAGAGCAGGTT